>JASVEL010012592.1:0-10717 GCA_032618575.1 Nicotiana noctiflora
AACTCAACTTACATCAAAATTCCCAAAGTTGCCAAAACCCGACTATCGGTACACTTCTCAATAAATTACAAAAGTCCCATATTAGGAATCCTCATCTCGATACGAGTCTAGGCATATAAAATTTACCAAAATCGGACTCCATTTGCCCACTCAAATCAGTGTTTTTCTTCAATTTAGGCCTAGGGCTCAAACCCACCCTTAATCTCCCATTTATAGAAAATTAACCAAGGTTTTCATGTTAAAATGATGTAATTAAGCCACAAAACTTACCTCCAACGAAACCCCAATGATTTCCTAGCAATCTCCCGTCAATTTCTTCTCTTGGAACTCAAAAATGGAGGTTTTGGGTATTAAACCTGCGACTGACCAGTTCTGGTTTTAACTTTACTGCCAGCCTATTTTCTTCATCGCGTTCACGACGCCTCTCACGTGTAGGCGATGCCTTATTCCTCTTCTTCATCGCGAACATGACACACACTCACGCGTCCACGAAGATCAACTCCTCAGCCCCCTGACTTTTACTCTACGCGAACGCGACGTGAAGTCACGCGTCCGCGATGCCTTACCTTTTCCTCTTACGCGAACGCGACCAAACCCATCGGGAACGCGATGGCCAACTGGCCCCAACCTACACGAACACGGCATTGCCCTCGCGAACACGATGCCTTACTGAACCTGGCCTACGCAAACGTGGAACTTACCTTCGCGAACGCGATGGCTTATTTCATGCCCAGTGATCTGCAATTTACAGCAGACCATTTCTTGTTTCAAAGTGCCGGATGATGGTCCGGATTCACCCCGAGGCCCCCGGGACCCCAACGAAAACCACCAACATACCCCAAAACATGATACGAACTTGTTCCAAGCATAAAAACACTATCCTAAACATCGAAATCACCAATTACACACGGATTCAAGCCTAAGTTTCTTCAAAATTTCCGAATTACACATTCCATCAAAAACCCGACCAAACGACGTCCGAATGACCTGAAATTTTGCAGGCACATCCAAAATCACCATAACGAAGCTATAGGAATTGTTGGAATTCCATTCCGACCCCCGGATCAAAATCTCACCTCCCATCCGGTATTCGCCAAAATTCAACCTTAGCCAATTCAAGCCTATTTCTACATCGGGCCTCCAAATTCAATTCCGATTGCTCTCCTAAGTCATAAATGATCCCCCCGGAACTAACCAAATCATCAGAATCCGATTCCGAGTCCTCTAACCAAATAGTCAACTCCGGGTTGACTTTCCTTATTCAAGTTTCCTTCAAAAATGCTATATGCCTCATTTTCAATCCAATTCATTCCTAACTCACCCGATAGACTCTAACACTGATATAAAAGCATAAAACATGAAATTACAACATAACGGGGTGGTGATTCCCGTGACGACGGGCCGGGTCGTCACACCATGCAACAACTATGACCCTTCAGTTGCTAATATCATCGTGGTTGAAGGCCATCTTTCAAATTTGGCACCAAGACCTCTGAAGAGAAGCGTGAAGCAAAATAAGACGATTGACTAGAGCTTTTCATCACTACTATTTTTCCCACCTATTCATGATTACTCAGTTTCATGTACTTTTGTTAAACTTTTGTATGAACTACGTTTTGACCTGATTCCCGTTTAAGTGGGGATACGTAGGCAGCCTTATCGTTCAGTCTCATAATAATAAAAATCCTATTTACCCCAAAAGCCAAAACCGGGGCAAATTTTGCAGAAGGATCCTCATCATTCGGCAACGCAGAAAATGAAATCTCGAGCTACATATTCATTACAAGCACAACAACAAATTCCAGAATGCCATGGAAAAAAGTTGCAGATTCAAAGCCAAACTTTTACGTTCAATGCAAGGCAACTACTTTATTTTGTACTAACAAATTTTCCTTGAGTAATGCAGGGGAATATTTTAGTTATTCTTAAACGTTATACGCTATCGCAATGCTCATCATCATGTCAAAAGTTGCAAAGTTCATGCAAAGCAAAGGATAAAGCCAAGCAAGCGACAAACTTTGAAACTTACAATTTTTCTTTGACTGCAGGAATTTATTAATAGAAAAACTTTCTTTTGAAGCTCCAACAACTATTAGCATTGCACCAGGAATATTCACTACTACAACGGCATTGCATCAAGCACTCTGCACCGCACCATTTGCTGTTACAAAATTATTGCATCAAGCTCTCTACATTGCACCATCAATATATGTTACTTCGAAAGAACCATGCCAAGCTCTTCATACTGCACCAATCTTGTAAGTTTAAATCAAGCATCGCATTTAGGCTTGTCCGCCTTTAATATGACACTTAGGCTCGTCCGGCTTTAATAGGACGTTTAGGCACATTTTGCCTTTAATTAAAATTTAGGCTTGTCCTCCTTTACTTGCATTTTTTAAGCATGCTTTATATTTAGGCTTATCCGCCTTCAATTGGATATTTAGGCTCGTTCGCCTATAATAGGACATTTTAGGCACATTTTATCTTTAATTAAATATTTAGGCTTGTCCGCCTTTAATATTTATGCATTAAATTTAGGCTTATCCACCTTCAATTAGATATTTAGGCTCGTCCGCCTTTAATAGGACATTTTAGGCACATTTTATCTTTAGGCTTGTCCTCCTTTAATAGGACATTTATGCACTAAATATTTAGGCTTATCCGCCTTTAATTGGATTTTTAAGCACACTTGCCTTTATGATATTTAGGCTTATCCGCCTTTAATAGGACATTTATGCATTAAATATTTAGGCCTGTACACATTCAATAACACATTTATGCATTAAAATATAGGCTTATCCGCTTTCAATTGGATATTTAGGCTCCTCCGCCTTTAATAGGACATTTTAGGCACATTTTATCTTTAATTAAATATTTAGGCTTGTCCGCCTTTAATAGGACATTTATGCATTAAAATTTAGGCTTATCCGCCTTTAATCAGATATTTGAGCACACTTGCCTTTATGATATTTATGCTTGTCCATCTTTAATAGGATATTTAGGCTCGCCCGCCTTTAATAGGACGTTTAGGCCCATTTTACCTTTAATTAAATATTTAGGCTTATCCGCCTTTAATTGAATATTTTTGCACATTAACTTTAAATTAAATACTTAGGCTCGTCCGCCTTGAATAGGACGTTTAGGCACATTTTGCCTTTAATTAAAATTTAGGGTTATCCTCCTTTACTTGCATTTTTTAAGCACGCTTTATATTTAGGCTTGTCCACCTTCAAAAGGTCACTTAGGCTCGTCCGCCTTTAATAGGACGTTTAGGCACATTTTGCCTTTAATTAAAATTTAGGCTTATCCGTCTTCAATTGGATATTTAGGCTCGTCCGCCTTTAATAAAATATTTTAGGAACATTTTATCTTTATTTAAATATTTAGGCTTGTTCGCCTTTAACAAAATATTTATGCATTAAATATTTAGGCTTATCCGCCTTTAATTGGATTTGTTGAGCACACTTGCCTTTATGATATTTATGCTTGTCCGTCTTTAATAGGACATTTAGGCTCGTCCGCCTTTAATAGAACGTTTAGGCACATTTTACCTTTAATTAAATATTTAGGCTTATCCGCCTTTAATTGGATATTTTTGTACATTTATCTTTAAATTAAATATTTAGGCTCGTCCGCCTTTAATAGGACGTTTAGGCACATTTTACCTTTAATTAAGTATTTAGGCTTATCCGCAATATTTTTGCACATTTATCTTTAAATTAAATATTTAGGATCGTCCGTCTTTAATAGGACATTATCTTTAATTGAATATTTAGGCTCATCCGCCTTAAATAGAATATTTAGGCTTATCCGTTTTTAATTGGATTTCTAGGAAAGTTTGTCATTAATTAAATATTTAGGATTATCTGCCTTTAATTGAATTTTCAAGCACACTTTTATTTAATATGATATTTAGGATTACCCGCCTTTAATTGGAATTTTAAGCATGCTTGCCTTTGTGATACTTAGGCTTGTCCGCCTTTAATAGGACAGTTATGCACATGTTGCCTTCAGTTAAACATTTCAACTTATCCGCCTTTAATTGAACATTTATGCATGTTTATCTTTAATAATATTTAGGCATGTCCTCTTTAATAGGACATTTATGCATTATATTTAAGCTTAACCGCCTTTAATTGGATTCTTAAGCATATTTGCCTATTAATATTGTATTTAGGGTTGTCCACCTTTAAAAGGATATCTATGCATTAAAATTTAGGTTTATCCGCCTTTAATTGAATATTTAAGCACGCTTGCATTTATTACATTTAGGCTCGTCTGCCTTTAATGGGACATTTAAGCACATTTTCTTGTAATATTATATTTAGGCTTGTTCGCCTTTAACATGACATCTATGCATTAATTAATTATGCTTATCCATATTTAATTGGATTTTTAAGCAAATTTACCTTTAATTTGATATTTAGGCTTGTCCGCCTTCAACATGACAAATTATCACATATTCACATGCTTTTTATTAATTTATTTCGACCTAGACGGTCATGTTGTTAATGTTATTGCTGAAATACATCATCATCATAAGTCATTGCAAAGTACATTTATAAACTGCATGTTATTGTTGAAAATTATCATTTGCATAAAGCTACATATTTATCAAATTATTTTGGCCGACTAGGATGCATTGTATAAGTAAACGCCCAAAAGGTATTATTTTCATAATATTATATTACACCACATGACATTTTCATAACTAATCTACTGACAAATTTTCCTTGCAGAAAATATAGTGCAACATGGAGATCAAGCCAAGTTATCGCAAATTATATTTGAAACTCATAGTTTTCTTTGAGTGCATGAATTTACTAATAATAAACTTCAGCATGCAAATTTTCAAATTATTGGCACCGCTCCTTGAATATTTTCTTCTGTACTGCATCAAGCTCTCCGCACCATGGATATTCGCTACTGCACCAAGCGCTTTGCATTGCACCTTGAAATTTAATAACTCTGGCATCGCATCAAGCTTTGTGTATTATATCAAGCTCTTTGCATCGCATCATATCAATCTTTGTAATTACAAATCAAACACTAACATGTCGGGTTTATCCGCCGTTAAATAGGATATATCGGGTCCAACCTCAAATAGGATATATCGGGTCTATCAACCCTCAAATAGGATATATCGGGTCTATCCACCCTCAAATATGATATATCGGGTCCATCCACCCTCAAATAGGATATATCGGGTCTATCCACCCTCAAATAGGATATATCGGGTCAATCCGCCCTAAAATAGGATGTTGAAGTTAATCCTTCCTCAAAAGAATATTTAATTTATTTTTGACCCGAGTGGTCCCGCTTGCATAAACATTGCCAAAATATATGTTCATAAATCATTGTCCAATGCATTTATTTTCATAAGCTAAATTTTTGTATGGTTTTGCAATCATAAAATATATCACCATAAAATTATATCTTTATGCTTGCACAATAAATTCGTATTTCTTATGAATTGACGTCTAAATATTATTGTCATAAGAGTACTTTTATGGAATATTGCATCTTATTTCCTAACAATGCTTTTAGCATTTTTAAGCTCTAAAGGAAATATAGCGCAATGTGGAACTATATCTTAGCAGTGAACTGGGGCAGTTTGTTGGAGAGAAATAGCAAACTCTCCAACAAAGGTCAATGATCTACTTCGAACTCCGCTCAACTCAACTATCTAAATTCTTAACCAAATCATTTTTTTCAAATATCGTTCTTTCAACCATAGTACCTAGTGTCTATATAATTCAATACGGGGGCAGCATTTTAGAATCTGCATCAATAGTTGAGTTCTACTCCAAGGTACCATAAGTCTTGAACTACATATGGCATGATTCTCGTGAAACCCGAGATATGTAGGCAACTCGAGACCGGAGTTCGGACGCAATAATTTTTTTACGTCCCCTTTGTCTCATTCCAACCTTGATAGTCGGGACAAATTG
Organism: Nicotiana noctiflora; assembly: GCA_032618575.1. Classification (NCBI taxonomy): domain Eukaryota; kingdom Viridiplantae; phylum Streptophyta; class Magnoliopsida; order Solanales; family Solanaceae; genus Nicotiana; species Nicotiana noctiflora. Next base: position 5,952 of record JASVEL010012592.1, read on the forward strand.
GCTACTAAGTCAATATTCTTTGCCCTGAAACTCTTTCATCGTCTCCGGCCAAAGAGGGGCAGCTGTGGACATCCAATTTTGTCCCTCCTTTCTTCATATTAATTTTCTTAAGCTTCTGAGTTATTAATACATCGAATATTTTAATTTTTAATACTATAATCTTTTTATTACACTATTGATATTGTTATTACTACTTTACTACTACTACGGTTAGTACTAGTATTATTGAGATTATATTACAATTACTATTCTTGTCGCTAGGAAATAATCTTGAATATACTCTAATTTAACAAATAAATAAAAGGTTTTTCATTTGTTATGTGAGAATGCTTCTGATTTATTGAAATAATTGATTGTCGACTTGAGCTCAAATTTCGTGCCAGCTTAATTGCCTTATTAAAATCCACACATAGATTTAGATTATTTTATTCTAATTAAAATTATAGTATCATTTAATCTTTTCTTTTTCCTTTGAAAATAACCGATATGTGCGTGTATGTTCATACTACTACTAATAATAATGTCATTATTATTATTATTATTATTATTATTATTATTATTATTATTATTATTATTATGTACTAGTATACATTTGAGAGCTAATTAAGATAAATTTAGGAGCCCAAAGAAATACTAGGAAGAAAGAAGTCCAATCTCAGCCCACTTATATGTTCTATAGTTCAAAGCCCAATTCTTGAAATTCTAATTGTAATACATAATCAGCTAGGGTTATTTTGTCCCAAAAATCAGCCGCTCTTCTTCTTTTTCTGTCACGACCCTAGTTCACCAATCGTGAACATGTCGTGATGGCGCCCAGTCCCCACGACTAGGTAAGCCTAACTCGTTGCGGAATATACAAGCTATGAACACTTAAATAAGAAACATCGGAAAAATAGCATAAAAAGATATGTAATCTGTGCCGCTTGGCACATACATCCGTCAACACATTGTATAAAACACTACCAAGATCCGGAATCTCACGGGTAACACAGATTAAAGAGAATATACAACTGTGGCTCTATGTGTAAAGAGTATCTAACAACGAAAAAGGAAAATGTCAACTAATACTATCAGAATAGAAGGAAAGCCTCCAGATCCGCGGACGTAGCAGATCATACCTCGAGGTCTCCCCGAAAGCTGCGGAATCACCTAGTATGAGCCTGTCCTGATGTACCTGGATCTACACAACAAAAGTGTGCAGAAGAGTAGCATGAGTACACCATGGCGGTACTCAGTAAGTGCCAAGCATAACCTCGATGGAGTAGAGACGAGGAAGGTCAGGGCCCTTCTGAGAAAACAATAATATAATGATGATAACAATAATAAGCGGTTTAAATGATAATAATTCCGAAATAACAACAATAAAATGATTACTGCAACCATCTACAATTAAACTAACAACAAGTAACAAACTCAATTAATAAGTCCAGGACTTGTGGGAATTGAACCCACAGTCCCATTAACAGTACCCCTGGGTCTCCGGGAATCGAACCCGCAGCCCATGTCTCAGTAAATCTCAGGATCTCCGGGAATCGAACCCGCAGTCCACATCTCAATAAATCTCAGGATCTCCGGGAATCGAACCCGCAGTCCACATCTCAATAAATCTCAGGATCTCCGGGAATCGAACCCGCAGTCCACATCTCAATAAATCTCAGGATCTCCGGGAATCGAACCCGCAGTCCACATTTCAATAAATCTCAGGGATCTCCGGGAATCGAACCCGCAGTCCATAAACAATATCACTCCGGGTCTCCGGGAATCGAACCCACAGCCCTGGGTCTCCGGGAATTGAACCCGCAGTCCACCAATACAGACAATAAAGGAACGCACAGAGAGAATATAATATGTTTAACTACAACTTCACCGAAACTAGTGCCAACAATTTATCAAGAAGTTCAAGTAAGTTAACTAGGCAATTAGACATGTTGAATCCTAGTTATTCATGCTTTTCTAACTAATACCGGGTAGAAGTAACACTTTTATCAGCTAAGAGCAGGAATATCACTAATCGGACAATTCAAGTAAAGTGTGTGTTACAACAACCAGCACATGTACACACCCGTCACCTCGCGTACAAGCCATTTAAACTATCACATAATATCCTAGGGGTGAAAGTTCCCCCAGACGAGGTTAGACAAGCCACTTACCTCGACTCTGGTACAAAACCGCTAAGAGACAATTCTCTTGCCGCGAATGTCGGCCTCCATAGGTGTAGTATCTGATAAAAATCAAGAGAATCGCATCAAAATAGGCCAATTGGGCATTACCCAATCAAAACAACTCAAAATACACCAAAACCCACAAGTTGCCAAAACCCGACTTTCGGTACGCTTCTCAAAAAATTACGAAAGTTATATATTCGGGTTCCTTATCTCAACACGAGTTCGTGCATATAAAATTTTTCAAAATCGGACTCCGTTTGCCCATTCAAATCAATGACAGTGAAATCCTCCATTAACAGTGAAATAATCACGGATTTCACGATAAACTAACGAATTAAGGCCAAGAAACTTACCCCCGATGATTTTCCGATGATATCCCAGCGATTCCCCGTCAATTTCTGTCCAAAAGCTCTCAAGTTGCTCAAAAAAATGGAGGAAAATGACCCAAAAATCGCGGATATACTGCCCAGAATTTTTGTCGGTACTAATCACGCGCGGACACTGTTCATGCGCGTGGGACATAAAATGCAGCAGCTTTTTCAAAAAAATTGCAGCACAGCCATTTTGCACCAAAATGGTTCTAACTCCGTCATACGAACTCGAAATTCGATGATTCCTTTTCCTATGGCTCCGTAATTTTGATACGGATCCAGTGGTTCAAAAAACACTGAATTTGGATCTCATTTGCTCAGTCTAACATCAATTTCGCTTGTTAAACAATTAACTCACATTTCGCGTCAAAAACTCAATCGCGACCCGATGAAATTAAACCAAAATTTCCAGATCAGTCCTATAATTCATGATTTAAATTCTCGAAGTCTCGAAATCAAATTTGGATCTCTAGAACTAAAATTAGACCTTTGGATCATTACATTTATGCTCAAAACGGCAAAAATCTTCCAAAAATGACCCGTTGGGCATCCGAAACACATCCGAGACCCCCGAGACCCCGACCAATAACACCAACCAGTCCAAAAACACATTATGGACTCGCTCGAGGCCTCAAATCATATCAAACAACGCAAAAATTATGAATTAACCTCCAATCCAAGCTTGATGAACTTTGAAGTTTCCAACTTCTATTTCCGATGCCGAAACCTATCAAATGATTGTCCGATTGACTTCAAATTTTGCACACAAGTCCAAAATGATATAACAAAGCTACAGAAATTTTCGGAATTACATTCCGACCGTCGGATCAAAATTTCACCTATCACCGGAATTCGCCAAAATACTAACTTTGCCAATTCAAGCTTAAATTCTACGCCGGTCATCACAAAAATATTCCGGACACACTCCTAAGTCCCAAATCACCTAACGAAGCTATCCAAACCATAAGATTTGCATTTCGAGTCCGATATCAAAATTTCCACTTCCGGTCAAATTTTCTCAAAACCTTCAATTTTCTATCTTTAGCCAAACGACTCCAAAATGACCTACGGACCTCCGAATTCACTTCCGATCGCGCTCCCAAATCCAGAATAACCATACGGAGATACTCCCAGTCTCGGAATCCCAAACGGACATCAATAACACTAAAATGCATTTTAAGCCAAACTAATGCAATTTCTTCTAAAATGCTATCTTCCATAATATGCGCCAAAACGCTCCCGGGTTATCCAAAACCCGATCCGGGCATACGCCCAAGTCCGAAATCATTATATGAACCTGTTTGAACCTTTTGATCCCAATTCCGAGGTCGTATACTCAAAATTTCAATCCTAGTTCATTTCTTCAATTTTAAGCTTCGGAAATGAGAATTTTCATTTAAATTTGTCCAAACAAACTTGTATTGCCCGCTCTACAATAGAGGCTGAATTCATAGCCTTAGATAAAGTAGGTGAAGAAGCTAAATATCTCCGGAATATTTTGGAACATATTCCTGTCACGACCCAAAAATCCCTCCGAAGGAGCCGTGATGGCACCTAGTCTTCAAACTAGGTAAGTGTCACGACCCCAAATCCGGTCATGATGGCGCCCAGCACATTGCCAAGCCAGCCTGACCAATCAATAACAAGAACGGAGCTAGAAGCTCTCTTTATCCCATTTAAGCATATCAAATCACGAAGCAATAGCGATACATATAATGAAAACGGGGAACCAAGTCCCATAATACATCAACTCCCACAGACCAAGGGTCAAGAGTCATGAGCCTCTACTGAACGTAAGTGTGTAAAGGTTTACAAAAAAAATACCAAGTGCGGAAAGAAATGTCAATACAAAATCAAAAGACAGTAGGAAGGAATATCGGGTCCTGCGGACTCTGCAGCTACCTCGTATATCCCACAGATGTCGCCTCGCACAGCTACTGGATCACTGCTGAGAGGTACCTGGATCTGCACACAAGGTGCAGGGAGTAAAATGAGTACTGCCAGACTCAGTGGTAATAAACAAGGGTAAGACAGCGCAGATAAGAAATCCGCAATAAAGCACTATGTAAAGCTATAATCAGCTACCCTGTCATAGAATCAATCTTCACTGTACCTGTACCAACAATTACCAATAAATAGCATAACAGCTAGGAGATGTAGCTAAATGCAATGCAATGCATGATATGACCGCTACGGCGCGTAGCCCGACTCCAATTTTGGGTACCCGTGC
>JASVEL010012593.1:0-141721 GCA_032618575.1 Nicotiana noctiflora
ATCACGAGACACCACATGTCCCAGAAATGCTACGGACTCGAGCCAAAACTCGCACTTGGAGAATTTAGCATATAGCTTCTCCTCCCTCAATCTCTGCAACACAATACTCAAATGTTGAGCATGCTCCTCCCGACTACGGGAGTAGACTAGAATGTCATCAATGAACACAATCACAAATGAATCCAAATAAGGCCCGAACACACTGTTCATCAGATGCATAAATGCTGCTGGGGCGTTGGTCAGCCCAAACGACATCACAAGGAACTCATAATGACCATATCGGGTCCTGAATGCAGTCTTCATAATATCCGAGTCCCTGATCTTCAGCTGATGATAGCCTGAACGAAGATCGATCTTAGAAAACACCCTCGCACCCTGTAACTGATCAAACAAATCATCTATGCTCGGTAGAAGGTACTTGTTCTTCACCGTCACTTTGTTCAATTGCCTATAATCAATACACATTTGCATGGAATCATCTTTCTTTTTAACAAATAATACTAGCGCACCCCACGGAGACACACTAGGACGGATGAAACAATTATCCAGAAGTTCTTGAAGCTGCTCTTTTAGTTCTTTCAACTCGGCTGGTGCCATCCGATAAGGAGGAATGGATATGGGCTGAGTGCCCGGCACCAAGTCAATGCCAAAATCAATATCCCTGTCCGGCGGCATGCCCGACAAGTCTGAAGGAAATACATCTGGAAAGTCCCTCACAACAGGTACAGAATCAATGCTAGGAGACTCAGCTCCCACATCTCTCACAAAAGCTAAATACGATAAACACCCTTTTTCAACCATCTTCCGAGCTTTTAGGAACGAAATAACACGGCTAGGGACGAAATCGGTCGAACCCCGCCACTCAATCCGAGAAATACCAGGAATGGCCAACGTAACTGTCTTAGCATGACAGTCCAATATAGCATGATACGGAGACAACCAGTCCATACCCAATATAACATCAAAGTCCACCATCCCCAACAATAACAAATCTGCCTGGGTCTCCAGACCCCCAATAGATATAACACAGGATCTATAGACATGATCCACAATGATCGTATCACCCACGGGGTGGATACATGAACAGGCAAATCAAGACTACCACGAGTCGCACCCAAATAATGTGCAAAATAAGAGGACACGTAAGAATATGTGGACCCTGGATCAAATAGAACAGAGGCATCCCTGTGACAGACAGAAATGATACCTGTAATCACAGCATCGGAGGCAACCGCATCACGCCTGTCAGGAAGTGCATAGAAACGTGCCTGGCCTCCACCAGATCTCTCCTCGCCCCTGGGGCGTCCACGAGAAGACTGACCTCCACCTCTACTAGACTGAGATGGTGCTGAAGAGGAGGGCTGATCCCTCTGCTGAGTCCTGTCCCTATGGAGTCGAGGGCACTGTCTCCTCATGTGACCAAACTCACCACACTCATAACATGCACCCGGTGCCGGAGAAGGGTACTGAAGGGAACCCCTCGCCGCAGAAGAACCCTGGGCTGAAGAAGTAGGTGCTGCACTCTGGGCTTCTGCTCTGTTCCGGGCGGCCTGAATGAGAAGGTCTAGATGAGCGACCTCTGCTCTGCTGGGAATGCTCTCTGGACGGAGCACCACCGAAACTACCAGAACCACGAGGCCTCTTGGCCTCCCGCTCTTCTCTCTCTCGGCGACGATCCGCCTCAATGGAGCGTGCCATATCAGCAACCTGCTCAAACGATGATGACAGAACTCGCTCGCTGGTCATAAGAATACGGATAGAGTAGTTGAGGCCATCAATGAACCTCCTGATCCTCTCCCTCTCAGTGGGGATCATCCATGTGGCATGCCTAGCCAACTGAGTGAATCTAAGCTCATACTGAGTCACAGACATGTCGCCCTGAATCAACCACTCGAACCGGCGACGTAGCTCCTCGCGACGAGACCGAGGTACATATTTCTCTAGAAAGAGAGTAGAGAACTGCTGCCATGTGAGAGGTGCTGCTCTTGCAAGCCTACGCCTCTCAAACTCCTCCCACCAATCAAATGCGGGACCGGTGAACTGAAATGTAGTAAATGAAACTCCGCTGGACTCAAGAATACCAGAGCCGTACGCAGCATCTTTCGACACTTATCCAAGAAACCCCGGGCATCCTCGCCCTCAACGCCACCGAAATGGGGTGGTCGAAGTCTACCATATCTTTCAAGACGACGCCGCTCGTCATCGGGCATAACCTCAACCAATGCTCTGGAGCCGGAGCCGGTGCAGCTGGAGGAATAACCGGTGCAACCACCGAGCGGGGACCGCCTCCGGCGTCCGAAGTCCCCGAACAACCGGGTCAGGTGTGCGAGCCGTGCAGGGGTCTGCTGACCACCCCCCGACCGAGATGTCGCTACCGTAGCGGTAGCCGAAACTACCCGAGCCAAACCGGAACACACCGATAATATCCGAGCAAGAGTCTCCTGAAGACCGGGGATAGCAATAGATATAGTCTGGCCCCGAACCGAGGCCGCCGGGGATCAACCACCGGGGCCGCTCTGAACTGGTACAACGGGCGGGTCAGCTGGCACTGCCTCCGCCGCCCTACCTCTACCTCTAGCACGACCGCGCCCACGGCCTCTAACAGGTGGCAATGGAGGTCGTCCACCTCGTCCCGATGCTCGCGTTCTCGCCATCTGCGAGAGAATAGAATATAGAAGTTCAGTTCTCGGAACAACAAGATCGCACGACAGAGTTCAAGAAAAGTGAAGTTTTCCTAAAGGTTCGCAGCCTCCCGAGGATAAGTACAGGCGTCCCCATACCGATCCACAAGACTCTACTAACCGGCTCAAGACTCACGAGGCCTAGTAAACCTAGGCTCTGATACCAACTTGTCACGACCCCAAATCCGGTCATGATGGCGCCCAGCACATTGCTAAGCCAGCCTGACCAATCAATAACAAGAACGGAGCTAGAAGCTCTCTTTAGCCCATTTAAGCATATCAAATCACGAAGCAATAGCGATACATATAATGAAAACGGGGAACCAAGTCCCATAATACATCAACTCCTATAGACCAAGGGTCAAGAGTCATGAGCCTCTACTGAACGTAAGTGTGTAAAGGTTTACAAAAAAATACCAAGTGCGGAAAGAAATGTCAATACAAAATCAAAAGACAGTAGGAAGGAATATCGGGTCCTGCGGACTCTGCAGCTACCTCGTATATCCCACAGATGTCGCCTCGCACAGCTACTGGATCACTGCTGAGAGGTACCTGGATCCGCACACAAGGTGCAGGGAGTAAAATGAGTACTGCCAGACTCAGTGGTAATAAACAAGGGTAAGACAACGCAGATAAGAATTCCACGATAAAGCACTATGTAAAGCTATAATCAGCTACCCTGTCACAGAATCAATATTCACTGTACCTGTACCAACAAATACCAATAAATAGCATAACAGCTAGCAGATGTAGCTAAATGCAATGCAATGCATGATATGACCGCTACGGCGCGTAGCTCGACTCCAATTTTTGGGTACCCGTGCTCACTGTGGGGGTTCAGACTCCGGAGGGGCTCCTACAGCCCAAGCACATCTCATAGAGATATTACTGCGGCGTGCAGCCCGATCCAACATATATATCTCGCTGCGGCGTGCAGCCCGATCCACTACTAGTCAGCTAATATGCAGATACAGCCTCGCAGGCTCAAAAGTAGTTTTTGAAAACTCTTTTTATCATTTTTCAGTTGGAAAACAATAATATCAAGTTCCAGAGATTGGAATTAGCATAATAACAGAAATAGTTGCGGACTAGTAGTAAACTAGCATGTCTATATGATAAGACAATGATAACGATCCTCGCGGGATCCAATAACTGGCTCACGGCCCACAAGCATACTCAACCGCCCAAGAAGGGGGTTCAACGGCTCGAGAATAGCCAATAATACAGTATCAACAGGTCGGACTAATATATAGTCTCCAGTTCATGATCGACCCCGCACTCTCGAGAGTGTGCGTGTCTCGCCGCTATACAGCGTCACAAAGTGGTATACCGGGGTTTCGAACCCGCTGGTCATCACCCACATCTATTACTCACCTCAATAACAGCGCGACGACTATTCCGCAATGCCCTTGCCACGAGAATCAAGCTCCGCACGGGTAGAATCTGATCAAATACAGTAGAAATACAACAAATTATGCCAATGGGACGACACCCAATCAATATAACTCAATTTACATCAAAATTCCCAAAGTTGTCAAAACCCGACTTTCGGTACGCTTGCCGAAAAATTACAAAAGTCACATATTCGGAACCCTCATCTCGATACGAGTCTAAGCATATCAATTTTACCAAATTCGGACTCCATTTGGCCATTCAAAACCTTGATTTTCTAAAGTTCAAGCCTAGGGCTAAATCCTCCATAAATTACCCCAAATTCCTCCATTTTCATGATATAATTGCATAATATTACCAATACTAATCATAGTTTAAGTCCATAGTTGATTACCCGATGATTTCCCTTGAGTTTCTCTTCAAAAATCGCCCAAATCGCCTCTAAAGCCGAGACCCAAATGTGTGAAATGTTTCTGAAATTTTTCTAACTTCTGATACACTTAACTCACAGCGATTTTCGCTTCTGCGGATAAAATTCCGCCCCTGCGGAACCGCTTCTGCGACCTTTTGGTCGCTTCTGCGAACCCAGGCCCTTTTGGCCACTTCCGCACCAGCGATCCAAGGACCGCCCCTGCGCATCCGTTTCTGCGGAAATTTGTCCGCTTCTGCGGAATGATCCGCTTCTGCGACCAAGAGTCCGCTTCAGCGGACTCGCCTATGCGATCAAACATCCGCTTCTGCGGATTTTCCCAAGACGGCTCAAGACCGCTTCTGCGATCGACCTCTCGCACCAGCGAAGCCGCTCCTGCGGGCCAGGCTCCGCTTCAGCGGTCTATCCCGCTTCTGCGCCTTCTTGTCCGCTCCTGCGGACTCGCTCCTGCACCCCCATTTCCGTAGGAGCGAAAACCACAGAACCAGAACACAAGTCTGCAATTTTCCACATTTTTCTCCCGTTTAACCATCCGAAAACACCCCGAGGCCCCAGGGACCTCATCCAAACACACCAACACATCTTAACACCTTATTCGAACTTGCTTCAATCCTCAAAACACGTCTAATAACACCAAAACCCATAATTCACATCAAATTCAAGCCTAAATTCCTTAAAACATTCCGAATTACACATTCAATCAAAAACCAGACCAAACGACGTCCGACCTGAAATTTTGCAGGCACATCCAAAATCACCTAACGGAGCTACTGCAACTATCGGAATTCCATTCCGACTCCCGGATCAAAATCCCACCTACCGTTCGGATTTCGCCAAAATTCAACCTTAGCCAATTCAAGCCTATTTCTACACCGGGCCTCCAAATTCAATTCCGATCGCTCCCCTAAGTCACAAATCACCTCCCGGAACTAACCGAATCATCGAATCTGATTCCGAGCCCTCTAGCTAAATAGTCAACTCCGGGTTGACTTTCCTTATTCAAGTTTCCTTCAAAAAGGCTAAATGCCTCATTTTCAATCCAATTCACTCCTAACTCACCCGATAGACTCTAACACTGATATAAAATCATAAAACATGTATTTACAACATAACGGGGCGGTAATTCCCATGACGACGGGCCGGGTCGTCACAGTAAGCCTAACATAAACCGAAATAACATTGATACTTATTAACCTCAACTGAAATTTCTCTAAACGATTTACAATTCCCAAAACCGGTAGTACAAGTCTCAAGCCTTTCTAAGAGTAGTTATACAATATAATTACATCATTGTTCTGAAACAAAAGGAACAAATGGAAATAAGTACAATTGAAGGTGACTCTGAGGACTGCGAACTCTATAGCAGGTTTACCTTGAGTCTCCACCGCAACGAATAACTACCATCGATCAAATACCTGAATCTGTACACAAAAATATACAGAAATGTAGTATTAGCACAACCGACCCCATGTGCTGGTAAGTGTCTAGCCTACCCCGGCGAAGTAGTGACGAGGCTAGGACCAGACACTCACATAAACCTGTGCAATTTATAGCGTACAAAATAATAGGAAGCAAATAACAATAATGGCATCAATGATCTACCAGAGATATAAATAGCTAGCAACAATGATCTACCAGAGATATAAATAGTTGGCAACAAGAACACCACAAATATTTCTCAGCAAATAATAAATACAAGTGCAATCAATTAATCGAGTCTTTCAAGGATAAATATTTTTGCCTATAAATCCTCCAAGTAATAATCTCTAGAATAATATGCTTCCAATAAATATGTTTCGAATATATTTCCTTCAAATAAGTATCTTTCGAATATAATTCTTTTGAGTAAAGGTCACCTTGTGACGCCTCATTTCAAAATCATAATAATATAGGTCTCGACCCACTTTCATATTTTTACGGCATCTCGTGCCCATATTTATATCACAACCGCACGGACAACTCACATGCAATTAAATAAAATTGTAATATTTTCCTGGCACCTTGTGCCAACATATTTCTATTTCACATTGCACATCAATATTCTCTTGTTGCTCATTTCACAGGGTCCATGACCCAATACAATTAAGAATGTTCGACGAGCCTCACTTACTTAACATAAAGTATAGAACAACTTCCATCCCAATTAGTAAATCAACAAGAAAAGATGAAGTTATTTTTAGTAATCATTTGATAAAGAAAATACCATTTTCAATTAAAGTACAATTATTGAAGCTCGAAGTATTGAACTATATATATATGCAACAGCATAAAACGTTATCGAACGTTTATAAGGAAAGAATCTGCTCTGAAATAACGGTCAACAACTCACAATATCCGGAGTAATCTGATCAACGGAACAAATCTTACTTTCATGTCTCAATTCATTTTTCATTTCATATCTTGTGGTAGGCGTACCACCCGCTCCCAAACGTAACCATAGGCTTTTCATATCTTGTCGTAGGCGTACCACCCGCTCCAAAATATATCAATAGGCTTTTCATATCTTGTGGTAGGCGTACCACCCGCTCCCAAATGTATCAATAGGCTACTGGCAACTATGGCCAATGCCAAGATTCAAATCACTTTGTGGTCGGCGTGCCACACGATCCCAATTCTTTAATATATAAGTGGTCGGCGTGCCACACGATCCCAATTCTTTAATATATATAAGTGGTCGGCGTGCCACACGATCCCATTTCTTAATATATAAGTGGTCGGCGTGCCACACGATCCCATTTCTAAATATATAAGTGGTCGGCGTGCCACACGATCCCATTTCTTAATATGTTACCGGCAAAAAACCAATAATAATTAATCAACAATATGTATGTATTACCGGTGTGAAACCAATAATATTTAATCAACAACATATATATTACCAGTATGAAACCAATAAACTTTAATCAACAATATATATTACCGGTATGAAACCAATAATAATTAATCAACAATATGTATGTATTACCGGTGTGAAACCAATAATCTTTAATCAACAGCATATATATTATCGGTATGAAACCAATAATCTTTCATCAACAATATATATTACCGGTATGAAACCAATAATAATTAATCAACAATATGTATGTATTACCGGTGTGAAACCAATAATCTTTAATCAACAACATATATATTATCGGTATGAAACCAATAATCTTTAATCAACAATATATATTACCGGTATGAAACCTATAATAATTAATCAACAATATGTATGTATTACCGATGTGAAACCAATAATCTTTAATCAACAACATATATATTATCGGTATGAAACCAATAATCTTTAATCAACAATATATATTACCGTTATGAAACCAATAATAATTAATCAATAATATATTCCCGGCAAAGAAGAACCAGCTATAACCAAACATATGAATTTCTATTTAACACAACTGATACAATTACTCGATCATAACAATTACTTGCTCAGCTTCAAATATCTTCAAACAGAGTTCTCATAAGCATCAAATAAGAATACGACAATTTAGAAATTTAGGACTCACGGTCATGCTCGACCCCCAATGTATAGATACTCGTCACCATGCCTATACGTCGGACACAACACATAACAAGTAGCAATTATACTCAACTCTTATTCCCTCAAGCTAGGGTAGACCAAACACTTACCTCGCTTTGCTACCAATTCAAAAATCCAACATTCCTTTGTCTCGCGAATTCATCCGAAGCTTCAAATCTAGTCACAATAATTTAAAATACTCAACACGAATTGTAGGAACTAATTCCATATGAATTTATACATTTTTCGAATTAAAATTCGAATTTGAGCTCAAAATTGCCCGTGGGGCCCACATATCAGAATCTGACGAAATTCGTAAAATCCGAAAACCCATTCCGATACGAGTTCAACCATACAAAAATTATCGAATTCCGATGACAACTCGACCTCCAAATCTAAAATTTTCATTTTTGGAAGATTTTGCAAAAAATCTGATTTTTCTTCCATAAATTTATGGATTCAAGATGTAAATGAGTATGGAATCATGATCTATAAATGATTTATGATAAAGAACACTTACCCCCGTTGTTTTCTCTGAAAATCTCCGGAAAATCGCCTATCCCCGAGATCCAATTTGGAAGAAATTGAAAAATGAGATTTTGTCCCATTTCCAGAACTTAGTTTTCTGTCCAAAATTATTTTAGGCACTGTTCACCCGTTTGTTACTGTTCACGGTACTGTTCACGGGACTATTCGCAGGTACTATTCACGGGGTACTATTCACTGGTACTATTCACGAGCACTATTCACAGTCACTATTCACAGTGCTGTAAAAAAATACAACAGTTTTCTTCAAGTCAAAATCAATCTGTTAACCTTCCGAAAAAAATTATACGGACTGTGCACGCAAGTCGAGAAATTACTGATAGAGCTTTTCAAGGTATTAAAACACCGAGATGATTGTTTAATTTAAAGATGATTTTTTTTTGGCCATCACAATCTCCACCTCTAAACAAACGTTCGTCCTCGAACGTACTAAGATTATTCTGAGGTCTCAAATTTAATGTTCCTACTTTTACACATATCCTCGTGGTTGATCCCACATTACCGCATTCGAAATAACTCCGACAATACCATTTCAATTGAGATTACCTCCTTTATCCATATTGTAAACTTGAAGACCAAATTTCTTACAATCCAATCATTTTCAGAAAGGTCAGATTTTCACGTGAACACACGTCTCGACTGGCTATAGCAATTCATGCCTATGCACCCTTCAAATATGAGGTATTACATTCTTCCCCACTTAGGGTCATTCGTTCTCAAGTGAGAAGTAGAGTCTGTACTCAAACTCGTAATGTAATTTATTTATTTCTTTCAGCAATCACAATATCCCAAAATTTTCTAACTCCCAATTTTTTCAGAAATTTTGGCAGAGTTTCCCCTGTAATTGGGCTTATCCACCTGTCAGAGTAACACCAAACAACTCATAATAACACATCCACAACTCAATAAATCACCACATTGTATTTGTCAATAACACCAAGCTCCGTATTACATGTATGACACTATCATAAAGATATTTTGATATGAAACATATCATATGTATGACCATTACCACATCTCTGGTTTTAATAGTTGTACATAATCGATTACAAAATTATCAATTAACTTCATTATAATAATTCTTGTCTCAAGCTTTCACTTTACTAACAATGTAGCATGAAGACCTCATAATTACTTGGCCAAATTAACGATTCACAATTAACACCACATGGGCACTCACCTTGTAGGCTAAAACTCAATAATTACAATATAATTTTGGCAAATTATGCACATAGATATTCAAACAAAATTTTTCAAATAAGTCTCATAGTCATCTCTCCCTATAAGTGCTATATTATAAATTTTAATTTTACAAAGGGAGAATTTAAACACAAACTTTTCACCACAAGGACCTCCTCTTTATATAACATCCACCGCAGCTTGTAGCCCGGTTGAAATATTTCACATAATATAAAAGTACGAGAATCTTGTCCTCAACTTCGTACACAAGTAATATGCACATTGTGCCAACTGAAATTTTATCCATTTTTTTTTCTAAATACTTTTCGTTAAACAAAATCACAACATATAAAGAACCCTCACATCGATAGAGAATATAATTCACGATTGAAATCAATTATTTGGAAATTGCATCGAACTCAATGAAATGATTAACAAAAACAGATTTTTGCCTCACAACTTTTTTTTGACCAATACATAGTGATAGACATAGCTATCTCCATATAATCTCCTAATAGGAGTATTCACATAAGTAAATTTTCAGAATTACGAAGTTCGCTCATAAGTGGAGCGCAATAGGAGGACTTACCTCGATACTTAGAACGAATCAAGTTAACAAAATTGTTACTTTACAATAATTCGAGACCATACTTGTAACGACACCATCTGGTGTTGCAACCTCAGCCATACCATAGAAAATATATTAACGACTCGGTCTCCACCTCTACGAGTCTCACCTCCACCTCTAACATCCTAACCCCTACCTCTAGTTGGTCATGCAAGTGGAGTAGTAACTGTATGAAGTACGTAGCCTCGGTGCTTTTAACAATTATGCTTCTCCCATGACTAGGACAGTTTTTTTTCCCATGATGTGCGTAGTACTACCACATTCATAACAATCCATTTAAGGGTTCAACTGTTCATACTTAGTCTATGATAGATAACTGGAATAACCATCATACAAACCTCATGTTGGTGGTGCATTAAAATATGACTGCCCCGTGCGAGTATGGTGATTAACTTAAGCACTATGAGTATATTGAATATGTTTCCATGATCCCGCTAATATTAAAATTTAGAATTATTACAGGCGCAGGAATATCTCAAGTCTCATCATCATCCCGTTCCATTCTCAGCTCTTTATCATAAACAAGTTTTGGAAAATCTTTCAATACCACATAAATACATCTCATGCCAAAATTGGTATAACACATGATGCCGAAATCTGATAGTTGATAGTGGACTTCCCTCACTTGGTGCGAAATCATAAGACACATTCCCGACGATCCAAAATAGTAACCTTCACAGCTCGTACGATACCAGTCATAAGACACCTCAAGCTATTTACTTGACGATTGTCATTCTCATGACAGTTAAACTCACTTCATCCAGTGTCTTGGCTGCTAGTATGTACTCTTCACTAATTAGAAATCCCATATGAACCACATAGTCTCAAATACGACAATTTTTTTTATGTACATCCACCTGTGCTGATTAGGAAACCAATTAAAACTTTTACAGATTGTACTTATCAACCAGATGTCAAGATCTGATGCACCCCCATGCATATAACTGAAAGATCTCTTTGCACTTCCATATCCTTAATTCTGATCGACACATGGTAACAATAATTGAGCAACTATGGCTCTCTTACAATCCTTTTACGATATCACAAACCATTGATGTAGTGCGCAACTACATACATAAGTGGATGCAAAAGAACATAATATATATGCTTCAAGGTGAATAAATGACGCACGATAAGGAATGAATGAGGTGTAAATTTTTCCTACTAGTTTTGTAGCCTCTCGAAGATAAGCACAGACGTCTCCGTACTGATCCGCAAGACTCTACAAAAGTCGCTTATGACTTGTAGCACCTATGAACCTAGAGCTTTGATACCAACTTGTCACAACCCAAAAATCCCTCCGAAGGAGCCGTGATGGCACCTAGTCTTCAAACTAGGTAAGCCTAACATAAACCGAAATAACATTGATACTTATTAACCTCAACTGAAATTTCTCTAAACGATTTACAATTCCCAAAACCGGTAGTACAAGTCACAAGCCTTTCTAAGAGTAGTTATACAATATAATTACATCACTGTTCTGAAACAAAAGGAACAAATGGAAATAAGTACAATTGAAGGTGACTCTGAGGACTGCGAACTCTATAGCAGGTTTACCTTGAGTCTCCACCGCAACGAATAACTACCGTCGATCAAATACCTGAATCTGTACACAAAAATATACAGAAGTGTAGTATCAGCACAACCGACCCCATGTGCTGGTAAGTGTCTAGCCTACCCCGGCGAAGTAGTGACGAGGCTAGGACCAGACACTCACATAAACCTGTGCAGTTTATAGCGTACAAAATAATAGGAAACAAATAACAATAATGACATCAATGATCTACTAGAGATATAAATAGCTGGCACTAATGATCTACCAGAGATATAAATAGTTGGCAACAAGAACACCACAAATGTTTCTCAACAAATAATAAATACAAGTGCAATCAATTAATCGAGTCTTTCAAGGATAAATATTTTTGCCTATAAATCCTCCAAGTAATAATCTCTAGAATAATATGCTTCCAATAAATATGTTTCGAATATATTTCCTTCAAATAAGTATCTTTCGAATTCAATTCTTTTGAGTAAAGGTCACCTTGTGACGCCTCATTTCAAAATCATAATAATATAGGTCTCGACCCATTTTCATATTTTTACGGCATCTCGTGCCCATATTTATATCACAACCGCACAGACAACTCACGTGCAATTAAATAAAATTATAATATTTTCTCTGGCACCTTGTGCCAACATATTTTTATTTCACATTGCACATCAATATTCTGTTGTTGCTCATTTCACAGGGTCCATGACCCAATACAATTAAGAATGTTCGACGAGCCTCACTTACTTAACATAAAGTATAGAACAACTTCCATCCCAATTAGTAAATCAACAAGAAAAGATGAAGTTATTTTTAGTAATCATTTGATAAAGAAAATACCATTTTCAATTAAAGTACAATTATTGAAGCTCGAAGTATTGAACTATATATATATACAACAGCATAAAACATTATCGAACGTTTATAAGGAAAGAATCTGCTCTGAAATAACAGTCAACAACTCACAATATCCGGAGTAATCTGATCAACGGAACAAATCTTACTTTCATGTCTCAATTCATTTTTCATTTCATATCTTGTGGTAGGCGTACCACCCGCTCCCAAACGTAACCATAGGCTTTTCATATCTTGTGGTAGGCGTACCACCCGCTCCCAAATATATCAATAGGCTTTTCATATCTTGTGGTAGGCGTACCACCCGCTCCCAAATGTATCAATAGGCTACCGGCAACTATGCCTAATGCCAAGATTCAAATCACTTTGTGGTCGGCGTGCCACACGATCCCAATTCTTTAATATATAAGTGGTCGGCGTGCCACACGACCCCAATTCTTTAATATATAAGTGGTCGGCGTGCCACACGATCCCATTTCTTAATATATAAGTGGTCGGCGTGCCACACAATCCCATTTCTTAATACATAAGTGGTCGGCGTGCCACACGATCCCATTTCTTAATATGTTATCGGCAAGAAACCAATAATAATTAATCAACAATATGTATGTATTACCGGTGTGAAACCAATAATATTTAATCAACAACATATATATTACCAGTATGAAACCAATAAACTTTAATCAACAATATATATTACCGGTATTAAACCAATAATAATTAATGAACAATATGTATGTATTACCGGTGTGAAACCAATAATCTTTAATCAACAGCATATATATTATCGGTATGAAACCAATAATCTTTAATCAACAATATATATTACCGGTATGAAACCAATAATAATTAATCAACAATATGTATGTATTACCGGTGTGAAACCAATAATCTTTAATCAACAACATATATATTATCGGTATGAAACCAATAATCTTTAGTCAACAATATATATTACCGGTATGAAACCTATAATAATTAATCAACAATATGTATGTATTACCGGTGTGAAACCAATAATCTTTAATCAACAACATATATATTATCGGTATGAAACCAATAATCTTTAATCAACAATATATATTATCGGTATGAAACCAATAATAATTAATCAATAATATATTCCCGGCAAAGAAGAACCAGCTATAACCAAACATATGAATTTCTATTTAACACAACTGATACAATTACTCGATCATAACAATTACTTGCTCAGCTTCAAATATCTTCAAACAAGTTCTCATAAGCATCAAATAAGAATATGACAATTTAGAAATTTAGGACTCACGGTCATGCTCGACCCCCAATGAATAGATACTCGTCACCATGCCTATACGTCGGACACAACACATAACAAGTAGCAATTATACTCAACTCTTATTCCCTCAAGCTAGGGTAGACCAAACACTTACCTCGCTTTGCTACCAATTCAAAATCCAACATTCCTTTGTCTCGCGAATTCATCCGAAGCTTCAAATCTAGTCACAATAATTTAAAATACTCAACACGAATTGTAGGAACTAATTCCATATGAATTTATACATTTTTCGAATTAAAATTCGAATTTTAGCTCAAAATTGCCCGTGGGGCCCACATATCAGAATCCGACGAAATTCGTAAAATCCGAAAACCCATTCCGATACGAGTTCAACCATACAAAAATTATCGAATTCCGATGACAACTCGACCTCCAAATCTAAAATTTTCATTTTTGGAAGATTTTGCAAAAAATCTGATTTTTCTTCCATAAATTTATGGATTCAAGATGTAAATAAGTATGAAATCATGATCTATAAATGATTTATGATAAAGAACACTTACCCCGTTGTTTTCTCTGAAAATCTCCGGAAAATCGCCTATCCCCGAGCTCCAATTTGGAAGAAATTGAAAAATGAGATTTTGTCCCATTTCCAGAACTTAGTTTTCTGTCCAAAATTATTTTAGGCACTGTTCACCCGTTTGTTACTGTTCACGGTACTGTTCACGGGACTATTCGCAGGTACTATTCACGGGGTACTATTCACTGGTACTATTCACGAGCACTATTCACAGTCACTATTCACAGTGCTGTAAAAAAAATACAACAGTTTTCTTCAAGTCAAAATCAATCTGTTAACCTTCCGAAAAAAAAATTATACGGACTGTGCACACAAATCGAGAAATTACTGATAGAGCTTTTCAAGGTATTAAAACACCGAGATGATTGTTTAATTTAAAGATGATTTTTTTTTTGGCCATCACACAATCTCCCCCACTTAAACATACGTTCGTCCTCGAACGTGCTGAGAACTACACTGAAGCAGTCTGAAATCACTGGTTTAACATCTCTTGCAACTTCCTGCGCTTCCACAACTCATTTGAGCACATTAGCTCGATAACTCTATAGATATACTCCTTTATTCGAGTAAATAAGCCATTAGACCCGATTCCAACATCCGAAATTTACTACCTAGCATGTTTCCATCATACGACCACCATATCATTCTTCACACGTTGTACCCATACATGATTGCATAACTTTGCTGAAGTCACACTTTGCATCACTTTACTCATGGGACCACAATAATATTCTTTAAATATAATAATCGAAATTCCACAAATCTGATGCTCTCATTGCATCTCATGACCTACGTAGGTCTTGCTCTAGCTTTTACAACACCAATACGACAGAAGAGATGTGTCGGAATTCATATTTAGTTGCCAAGTCAACAAATCATTCAGTCTATACTTTTGACAAGAACCATTACCTCATTCTGAACTAAACAATGGTCTTAGCCCCTTAATTTATTTCATATGCTCGGATTACACTGATCTCGAATTCAATGATCTCACCTCAACCATTACGAACTGCTCAGGCGATAAGCCACCTCGGACATAATCAAAAGTCCTGCAAGATGACACAATGTGCCAATAGGCTACTAATTCGTACGTGATACAAAAGGAAGGCGAACACTAGAGAGAACTATTCAACTCTCACACTAACATGGACTTCCTCAGAAAAATAGGAAACAGAACACATAAAAGCAATTATGGACACTGAAATAAACATCACACTGTTGCGGCGTGCAACCCGATCCCAACAATATACCCATGGCGGCGTGCCACCCGATCCAAATAATATAACCATGGCGGCGTGCCACCCGATCCAAACAATATAACCATGGCGGCGTGCCACCCGATCCCTGTATAAAACTCACACAAGGAGCCATACGTCGAGCTGAATAGCTCATCACATTAAAATGTTGAATATCGATCATAAGCACACTAAGGTGCATGATATCAGACGCAAGGAAACATATAGCGCTATACGCTACAAACTCAAGCACAACCGATGTGCGATATATTATCTGAGTCTCGAGAGCCATCATGCTCATATAACATCACCGCTGAGCGGAACCTCAACACATAAGGAACTTACCAAGTCGTCTCACACTCATACGGCGCAATATATCTTTACATGAATTAACTAACCGCGAAATAAGACCGCGACTATCCCTCCATAAAGGGCGCATTGCTGGAAGAAACACAACCTGGCCTGACGCAAGGCTCACTTCCACATTTAAATCTATCCACCGACCTTAAATCTATCCTGGTCGTGCCAAGCTAAGTCAATAATATTTCGCAGGTCTATAACCCAATAAGCAGAGTGCCCTCCAGGAATAAATTCTCAAATGGATGATATCACCAAAATGCTCATACTTGGTTTAAATTTCTAACCAATCAAGTGACTACATGTCACACCTATACAATCTTCTTGTGGGACAAGCTCCCACCATCTTCCGAATAATTAAATGGGCCTACATATTCAAACCACCGGCTGCACTAACAGTGAAAAGCGATCAGGAGTCCCTAACCGGGATGCAAAGCCTTTCCCACAGAACATTGATCTCAAGTGATACTGACGTTAATACCCATCTTACTCAAACACTGAAACTCCTTTCCTGCTCATCCGAGCTTTTTATATCACATTCATTGACCAAACTGCGACCTTGGTTCTTACTTCAAATTCCATACCACTTGCTTCACCTCACGTGCCGATATACGATAGACACGATTTCCATCACAACTCTAGAACTGACGATAGGCTAATACTTCATCACATAAGACTTTCCATTTAACTCATTTCAGGAGAACTATAGCAACACACAGGCAAGTTCTCATAACCGTTGAATATGCCAATCTCTAAGTAGTGGTCCAAGCCACCATAACCCTTTCCAAGGTCCGCCTACTCATAACAGGCCCTAACAGAAGAATACTTAAGAATGCCATCAATCACTGCGGCCGACAAGCCTCAAATGCACCGCTACAATCACATGCATAACTCGATCACGTTGCATGAACCGATCATTGACATCAATATGCCATCTTAACTATGGCTAATCAATCTACTTCCTTCCAGTTTATCCTAGTTTGCCTTAGAAATGTTAATATCTCCCTTCAATACCTAACTTATTCCAACCGCACTCACCCCGAGTGACCTTAAATCATAAGGCCATGCTATCTCCAGAACGACGGCCATTTCATGTCTCTTAAATACTACACCACAAGTCAAAACATCATAGAACGTGTTGTGCCCTTCTTCGTGAGTTGCTTCAAAAATTTGACTCCCAACTGTACTTGTAGTCTCAGTATTATCAGGCACCACTCTTTACCTCTTGAATTCACTAGGACCTCTATTGAGAGCCATCCAGCCTTAACTTGTCCCAATATGCAACCAACTCTACTCAATTTTATAACATATGAATACCCTCTCAATAAAGCACCCAACGGGATCACTTCCCTCGAAGAATGCACCTATACGAGGCATAAATCACGAATTTTCCCTCAAGTTTGAACATGAGCCAGTAAGGCTAGCCATAACATGCATTCAACAATTCATATACTCAATTACCACTCATGGTCCTTTTCTGTAGCTGCAATAGCCCATTAATGCTAATACCCAGAATTCACGTAGGTAATTAACCATGCGAGCCAATCGTAAGCGGTGGGACTCTCCCACTTAGCTCAAGGCCACTATTACACAACTCTCGAACACATTAGAACCATTCTCTCAAGTTATTTACTCTTATTCAACTGCAGTTCACTTGATCCAACGAACATAACCACATGTGCTCTATTAGCACTCTGTCACCATAGGGTATGACCTCATTCCAATACAACCAAACATCACCCCGCTCCATGCACCAAGCATTCTCTACCGATGACATCTTAAAACATACTATGATTCTCACACGCCTACGAAGCACCATGTAGCCTTTGTCGAAGCTTTTTCCCTGCTGATAATAAAATGTAGAGTTTATTAGGGACACAGGGACATCAAAAGTCCCAACATCATACCATATGAGCCTCAACTCTTGCCCATCCGCAATATTTCAAGAACGTTTTGAATAGCACCTAAATACATCGCAGGCCAAATCTGATATGACACATGACCCATAATTTGATCGTTGATAGTGAAATCCTTTCACTTGGAAAGAAGCCTTAAGGTACATCTTGCTAATCCATGATACTAGCTTTTAACATTCATACGTCTTCATCATAAGACAAGCCCAAGACATTCGTTTGGTACATGTCCTTCTTAAGACAGCTAAACTCATTTCCCCCAGTATCTCTCTGCTGGCTGAATCCTTCGCTAAATAGATATCTAATGTGAACTATATAGTCTTTATTACCACCAACTATCTTTAGATCTATATCTACCTTGTGATTCTATCATTACCGTGACGATTAGGCAGTTAAGTAAACCTTCTCAAGACCGTACTTATCAACCGAATGTTAGAACCTAGTGCACCCCCATGTGCACAATTGAAAATCTCTCAATTCTCTTGCATTATCGATATGGATGACATGCGGTAATAATGGTTGAGCAAATTCTTGACTCCCTTGAAATCCTTCTGCAGCGTCACGAACCGTCGGCGCATACTTAATACCGAGCACGAAATTTCAATACACGAGTGGATGCAAAAGAACATATGACATAGGCTCCAACTGAATAAATGGCGCACGATAAGGAATTCAAAGAATTGAAGAGTTTCCTAAACAGTTACATAGCCCCTCGTAGATAAATACAGACGTCTCCGTATCGATCAGTGAGAATCTAAGTAACCGGTATGTGTCCCGTGACTCCTACGAACCTAGAGCTCTGGTACCAACTTGTCACGACCCTAGTTCACCAATCGTGAACATGTCGTGATGGCACCCAGTCCCCACGACTAGGTAAGCCTAACTCGTTGCGGAATATACAAGCTATGAACACTTAAATAAGAAATAGCGGAAAAATAGCATAAAAAGATATGTAATATGTGCCGCTTGGCACATACATCCGTCAACACACTGTATAAAACACTACCAAGATCCGGAATCTCACGGGTAACACAGACTAAAGAGAATATACAACTATGGCTCTATGTGTAAAGAGTATCTAACAACGAAAAAGGAAAATGTCAACTAATACTATCAGAATAGAAGGAAAGCCTCCGGATCCGCGGACGTAGCGGATCATACCTCGAGGTCTCCCTGAAAGCTGCGGAATCACCTAGTACGAGCTTGTCCTGATGTACCTGGATCTGCACAACAAAAGTGTGCAGAAGAGTAGCATGAGTACACCACGGCGGTACTCGGTAAGTGCCAAGCCTAACCTCGATGGAGTAGAGACGAGAAAGGTCAGGGCCCTACTGAGAAAACAATAATATAATGATGATAACAATAATAAGCGGTTTAAATGATAATAATTCCGAAATAACAACAATAAAATGATTATTGCAATCGTCTACAATTAAGCTAACAACAAGTAACCAACTCAATAAAACAAGTCCAGGACCTGTGGGAATTGAACCCACAGTCCCATTGACAGTACCCATGGGTCTCCGGGAATCGAACCCGCAGCCCATGTCTCAGTAAATCTCAGGATCTCCGGGAATCGAACCCGCAGTCCACATCTCAATAAATCTCAGGATCTCCGGGAATCGAACCCGCAGTCCACATCTCAATAAATCTCAGGATCTCCGGGAATCGAACCCGCAGTCCACAACAATATCACTCCGGGTCTCTGGGAATCGAACCCACAGCCCTGGGTCTCCGGGAGTTGAACCCGCAGTCCACCAATACAGACAATAAAGGAACGCACAGAGAGAATATAATATGTTTAACTACAACTTCACCGAAACTAGTGCCAACAATTTTTCAAGAAGTTCAAGTAAGTTAACTAGGCAATTAGACATGTTGAATCCTAGCTATTCATGCTTTTCTAACTAATACCGGGTAGAAGTAACGCTTTTATCAGCTAAGAGCAGGAATATCACTAATCGGACAATTCAAGTAAAGTGTGTTACAACAACCAGCACATGTACACGCCCGTCACCTCGCGTACAAGGCATTTAAACTATCACATAATATCCTAGGGGTGAAAGTTCCCCCACACGAGGTTAGACAAGCCACTTACCTCAACTCCGGTACAAAACCGCTAAGAGACAATTCTCCTGCCGCGAATGTCGGCCTCCACAGGTGTAGTATCTGATAAAAATCAAAAGAATCGCATCAAAATAGGCCAATTGGGCATTACCCAATCAAAACAACTCAAAATACACCAAAACCCACAAGTTGCCAAAACCCGACTTTCGGTACGCTTCTTGAAAAATTACGAAAGTTATATATTCGGGTTCCTTATCTCAACACGAGTCCGTGCATATAAAATTTGTCAAAATCGGACTCTGTTTGCCCATTCAAATCAATGATTAATCCTCCATTAACAGTGAAATAATCACTGATTTCATGATAAACTAACGAATTAAGGCCAAGAAACTTACCCCCGATGATTTCCCGATGATATCCCAACGATTCCCCGTCAATTTCTGTCCAAAAGCTCTCAAGTTGCTCAAAAAAATGGAGGAAAATGACCCAAAAATCGCGGATATACTGCCCAGAATTTTTGTCGGTACTGTTCACGCGCGGACACTGTTCATGCGCGTGGGACACTGTTCATTGTTCACCCGCGCGGTTACTGTTCACGCGCGGTTACTGTTCACTATTCATAAAATGCAGCAGAGTTTTCGAAAAAATTGCAGCACAGCCATTTTGCACCAAAATGGTTCTAACTCCGTCATACGAACTCGAAATTCGACGATTCGTTTTCCTATGACTCCGTAATTTCGATACGGATCCATTGGTTCAAAAAACACTGAATTTGGATCTCATTTGCTCAGTCTAACATCAATTTCGCTTGTTAAACAATTAACTCACATTTCGCGTCAAAAACCCAATCGCGACTCGATGAAATTAAACCAAAATTTCCAGATCAGTCCTATAATTCATGATTTAAATTCTCGAAGTCTCGAAATCAAATTTGGATCTCTAGAACTAAAATTAGACCTCTGGATCATTACATTTATGCTCAAAACGGCAAAAATCTTCCAAAAATGACCCGTTGGGCATCCGAAACACATCCGAGACCCCCGAGACCCCGACCAATAAAACCAACCAGTCCCAAAACACATTATGGACTCGCTCGAGGCCTCAAATCATATCAAACAACGCAAAAATTATGAATTAACCTCCAATCCAAGCTTGATGAACTTTGAAGTTTCCAACTTCTATTTCCGATGCCGAAACCTATCAAATGATTGTCCGATTTACTTCAAATTTTGCACACAAGTCCAAAATGACATAACAAAGCTACAAAAATTTTCGGAATTACATTACGACCGTCGGATCAAAATTTCACCTATCAACCGGAATTCGCCAAAATACTAACTTTGCCAATTCAAGCTTAAATTCCACGCCGGTCATCACAAAAATATTCCGGACACACTCCTAAGTCCCAAATCACCTAACGAAGCTATCTCGAACCATAAGATTTGCATTTCGAGTTCGATATCAAAATTTCCACTTCCGGTCAAATTTTCTCAAAAACCTTCAATTTTCTATCTTTAGCCAAACGACTCCAAAATGACCTACGGACCTCCGAATTCACTTCCGATCGCGCTCCCAAATCCAGAATAACCATACGGAGCTACTCCCACTCACGGAATCCCAAAGGGACATCAATAACACTAAAATGCATTTTAAGCCAAACTAATGCAATTTCTTCTAAAATGCTATCTTCCATAATATGCGCCAAAATGCTCCCGGGTTATCCAAAACCCGATCCGGGCATACGCCCAAGTCCGAAATCATCATAAGAACCTGTTGGAACCTTTCGATCCCAATTCCGAGGTCGTATACTCAAAATTTCAATCCTAGTTCATTTCTTCAATTTTAAGCTTCGAAAATGAGAATTTTCATTTAAATTTGACTCCAAACTTCGTGAATTTTAATTCTGACCATACACACAAGTCAATATACCTGAGATGAAGCTGCTCATGGCCTCAAACTGCTGAATGACGCGCCGTACCTCAAAACGACCGGTTGCGTCGTTACATTTTCCTTCTCCAGTAAAACGCCTAACATCTCTAAGCCCTGGCCAGGGTTTGTGTTTCCATTTTTAGCATAAAATTTGTCCTCCTCTGCTCCCATTAGGCATATCTCAACTCTTCAGAGATAATCTTTCTACTCTTACGTTCAAAGATGCGGCAAATCATGTTGCTTCAATCAAGGTTTCATCTTTTTGGATAGGAACTGAACAAATCACGTGAAGCCCCCAACGTTCGGATTCAAACGGATGTGTTGGCCGCGAATCCGAAATTTCAATTCCCGCTCATGAAACCCTAGTTAATTTCTCCTATAAATACTCCTAAAACCTTCAGCCGAAGGATGGGCGAGAGACAGGGGTAAAATCATATGAGAATCTCCTCTTAAAAGCAGTTTTTACCATTGAAAGACCTCTCAGCTACGCTATTTGCTGACACTCTCTTTTACCTCTCAAAACCTTGAAATTTTCCTTTAATCTTTTGCTCTCTGTGCCGCTCGACTTTGTTCGGAGAGGATTAGATCTGGATCGGCCTTCAAAGCTCTAGTTCACTGCGCAAAAATAGGTCTGTATTCATTCCAAGTTTCAATTTTTCTTTATTTTGTTATAATACTTGAATCATGTTGTTTGTTTTCATATTTGTAAGAAGCCATGTCTTATAAGAACTGAAAATCTCCTTGTGTTTGAGTGCTAAAATCTTACACTATATATCCCGAGAACAAGTATTCAGTTACCTTTTTTATATAATGATCTTTAGCTTCATTTATCTTTGTAATGTGAATTAGTGTTCATCACTTTAGTTAGTAGAAATCAAGTTCAAGAGGAAGTCGATTCTATTTTAGTTATGTTAATACCTGTTCGAAATGTATTTTACCATGTTAATCCTAATCTGAGTGCTGTTAAAATCATATTTTAGGTATAGTGTCTTCGCTGAAGTTTTGTTTATGTGCCATCTTATGAATCCCGGCTATAATAAATATATCTTCCATCTCTATTAGCTTGTGATGATATGCGTCTGTTTGACCTTTTTTTTTTGAATGTGAATTTTGAGCTCATGTTTTCTCAAATAAACATGTCAACATAATTTTTAAAAATATCTTATAATGTAATCGACTTTAGCTAGCAAAATACCTGCTATTATAAAGTACTGATGTGTACCCATATGTCCTTTATAAGCGTCGGCAGCTTTGCTAATTTAAATTGTGACCTTCAAGAGAGTTTACAACCATAGGCTTTAAGATTTTACTTTAAAAAGAGATACAAATGTGTATTTTGGTTTAGACATTAATAGAGAACTTGTTTCTTTTAAAGTATGTTGGCGTTGTTTGATAGGCCTAATGCCTGGTGCAACTGGCTGAATTGGCTCGGGTGTGCGAGCCACGGGGGTCTGATTCCCTCCCCCTGCCTATGAAGAAGACGCTGCGGTAGAGGCTGCAACGACCTGAGCCAATCCTGTGCATACTGATAAGATCTGGGCCAAGGTCTCCTGAAGACCCGGTATCACAATGGGCACTGCCGGTGCCTGAACCTGAGTTGCCGGAGCGTCTACCGCTGGAATCTGGTCCTGAGCCTGGGCCACTGGTGCAGGGATCTGACCCTGAGTCCGGTCGGCTGGTGGGTTAGCAGGTGCTGGTACTGCTGCCCTACCTCTACCACGACCACGGCCTCTGGGTGCCAATGGTGGTCGTCCGCCACGTCCGTTAGCCCGTGTTCTCGCCATCTGCGAGAGAATAGAATATGGAAAAATTTAATTTCATGATAACACAATTCACACGATATGAATCAAAGAAAATGAGGTTTTTCCTAAAGTTTCTGTAGCCCTCCGAGGATAGATATGGACGTCTACGTACCGATCCGCGAAAGCCTACTAAACCGGTTCATTACTCGCGAGTCCTAGTAACCTAGGCTCTGATACCAACTTGTTACGACCCAAATCCGGTCGTGATGGCACCCAACAATTAAGCTAGGCCAGCCAGACCAACAATTACTTATCACATCGAATATCAGTCCCAAATGGACATCCCAATAAGAATATATGAGTTAAAGAACTCCAATAATAATAATAATGAACAAAATACTGAGAATTTCGAAAATAACTGACACTCCCAATGATCTAGAGTCACAAGTCTAGAGCCTCTAGAGTACTGTATAGAAATACTCAAGTCTGAATACAAAATACAAAATAACAACTGGAAAGGAGAGGAGAAGCTAGGTTCTGCGAACGTAGGCAGCTACCTCAGCAACTCGATATGACACCGCAAACGCTGGAAATGCCTGTCTACTGCTCCTGAGTACCTGAGTCTGCACACAAAAGGTGCAGGGAGTAGGGGTGAGTACTAAGTACTCGGTGAGTAATAAATATATACAAGTAGCTGAAAATAAGAAATCCACAGAATACCACATAATGAAGCTAAACTACAGTTCGATTCCTCCTACGAACTAGCATCAACAGTACAATACAACTACCACAGAGTAATTCAACAAATAGAGATGCAATGCAAAGCACATAACCGCTACGGCGTGTAGCCCGATCCATTTAACGTCGACGGTGCTCACTGGGGGTGTGTACCAGACTCCGGAGGGGCTCCTACAGCCCAAGCGCAATACTGCTGCGGCGTGCAGCCCGATCCTCATATCAACCACTGCGGCGTGCAGCCCGATCCATCCTCAGTCCACATAAATCAGATAAGTCACAAAAACAGTTCATTTTCTAAATTCCAGTTTCCAGTTTATAATTTATGAAAATACTTTAACTTTATTAAATTTGCAAAAGCTGGTGACTTAGCATATTAATAAGGTGATTTCAATTTCCGGGACTGAGATCAGTGATTTAAGCAAAATATAGCTATCACATAAATATTGTCCTCTAAGGACGCTACAGGTCGGCACAAGGCCCCAAACAAGGCTTACCGCCCACAAACATATCAAATATAGTGTATTTCCAACACTAATAACATATTATTTACATCCGGGATGGACCAAGTATCAATCCCCAGTCACAATCAATCCCGCACCTGCCACAGTGTGCGAGCCACGCCCTACTAGCGTCACAATGTGCTAAGCCGGGGTTTCGAACCCTCAGGCTACCATACACACAAACTACTCACCTCTAGCCGGTCATAGACTCGTCCGCCATGCCTTTTCCTTTGAATTTAGCTCCCTCGTTCGTAGAATCTATTCAAACCACAATAATTATATCAAATATGGGTCAAAGAATCATTACCCATTTCAATTTTCATGAAATTCGCATAAATACACTAAGTTGGTAAAACTCGACCCCGCGCCCACTGCTCGGAAAATTCCGAAATTAGTACCAACGCGATCCTCGTCTTGCCACAAGTCCGTGCATATAAAATTTATCAAAATCGGAGTTCAAATGGCCTTCCAAAACTCAAAATCCCGTTTTCAATACCTAGGCCACAATTCTTCAAGATTTCTACCCAATTTCATGAAGATTGATGTTAATTCTACCATAAAATGATGTTTTGAGTCAAGAATCTTACCTCCGATGAATACCTGATGATTTCTCAGTGTTTTCCTCGAGTTTTCTTCTCTCTAGGGCTCAAAATTGTGTTTTGGGGGTGTAAACCCGCGAGCACTCTGTTCTGCAATTTAACTCACTGCCAGAACATTTTGTTCTACGCGTTCGTGTGAGTCCTCACGCGTTCGCGATGCTCGGCTTCCAGTTACTCTTCGCGAACGCGACGCCAACCACGCATTCGCGATGCTCAAACTCCCAGCCGCCCAGATTTCCTTCTACGCTTTTGCGATACTCCTCACGCGAACGCGAAGCCTCACCCTCACACACTTACGCGAACGCGACCACTGGAATGCGATCGCGAAGCTCAAAACCCCTGGCCTACGCGAACGCAACGCCCCTTCTCGCGAATGTGATACTTGATCTATCTGGCCTTCGCGAACGCGACCCGTGTCACGCGAAGGTCTAATTGACTGGGCAGAAACCTGCACTTTTCTGCAGATTTTGCCAAGTCCCTTATGCCTGGTTGATGGTCCGAAATCATCCCGAGGCCCCCGGGACCCCAACGAAAGCCACCAACATACTCCAAAACATGATACAAACTTGTTCCATTCACAAAAACACCATCCTAAACATCAAAATCACCATTTACACACGAATTCAAGCCTAAGTTTCTTCAAAACTTTCAAAACTAACATTCAATCCAAAACCCGATCAAACGATGTCCGAATGACCTGAAAATTTGCGGACATATCCAAAATCACATAACGAAGATAAAGAAATTGTGGTAATTCCATTCCGACCCCCGTATCAAAAACTCACCTACCATCCGGTTTTCGCCAAAATTCAACCTTCGCCAATTCAAGCCTAAAACTACACAGGACCTCCGAATTCAATTCTGATTGTTCTCCTAAGTCATAAATGATCACCCGAAACTAGTCAAATCATCGGAATCTGGTTCCGAGCACTCTAACTTAATAGTCAACTCTTGGTTGACTTCCCATATTTAAGCTTCCTTAAATATGCTATTTGCTTCATTTCCAACCCGAATCGCTTCTAACTCACCCGATATATTCTAATACTGATTTAAAAGCATATGATATATAAATGCAAGGTAACGGGGGTGGCAATTCCCGTAACGACGGGCCGGGTCGTTACATTACTCTACTTTATTATTTATACTAATATTATCTGTTGTTTTTCAGAAAAAGGAAATATTACTATCCAACGTGCTTATATTTTATCTAACTACTTTTTATTTGTTCATATTTTTTTCTTCAATTTATTTTTATATCATCTTCCTGAATTGATTATTATTATTATTACCGATCGTATCTCGCTTATATCATCTTCCCGAATTGACTATTATTATTATTATTACCAATCGTATCGCGCTTAGTTTTTTAACGACTCCAGATTTTTGCCCATTTTATTTTGCAAGTTATTTAATTCACTCCCTTTTCTTAAAATACGGTTACATATTCTTAAAATAATGTCACTTGCACGTCGTACCAATTTTAATTTCGTAAGATTATACCTATAATGTTCGTCTCATAGCTTCATATCTCTTAAAATTTTAACAATCGTGCCAATTCTAAGTGGGTAGATGTCCACACTTGCAAAATCTACCGAGCAATAGAAGGCCACTATCTTGGTCAATTTGCATCATCAAATTATTCTAAGTGTCTGTATCGTCTTATTTTGGGTCGTCGAGACTAATCTTCATGCACCCATTAATTTTAAGTCTTGGCATGTGGGTCGAGGTACTATCCCATAATTCTGAAAATGGTTGATACCGTATTTCGGGCCTCGATAACTTTATGATTTGCCAATGCTAAAAAAATAAAAATAACAGGAGACTCATTTTCATGTCCAATTAACTTTTATATCCTAATTAAGTATCTTGGTTCTGAGCCTGGCGATATTCAAACAGCAAAATATTATTTTACAACGTCAAAATAATTCATTTGGCCTCTTTAAAACACAGTTATAGAAGACTCGGTCTCATTATAGCAAAATTTGTATTTATTTTCGTAAAAGAAACTAGGGCACATTTTTAGCACGCATGTTGAGTATGCTCGAAACGGACATCATGCCATGAAGTAATAATAAAAAACATCCTAAAAATCGGGGCAATTTTTATTTATTTATAAAATTCCAGAGTCGTGCAAGGAAAAGGACTTGTGCTAGAGCTAAACTTTGATATTCGATATAAGTTGGCCCTTCATAAAACTTCAAATTATTTCGCATCCATGTCAACAAGTCTCGTGCGTTAGAGCCCTCTAGATAACAAGTCAATCTTGTCTATCCATTTTGCAACTTAGGCTATTGTTTCTAGTTTAGGGCTTCTTCTTAACCATATCATTGATTAATCTATCTAATACTATATTTTATTATTATATTGCATTTATTTATTATGACAAATGTACTAACACTTTATTTTTCTTTAAAGGTTGTCTAGCATTGAACACTGTTTTGGCTGCGAATTTGCATCAAGGACGCAACTATAATGGCAAATCGATTTGGAGCACTCAGTACTAGTAAAGGTTTGTTGCAAGTTAAGGCTGAGGATAAGGAGACAAATGTTGTACGGAGGAACACTTTGGTGAATCTGGGAAATACTTTCAACCTTCTCCCCAACCCAAGTTCTGCTTCTAGCTCAACCCAAAATGTCTCTTTGACCATATCTCCTCATCCAGTAACTATTTACATAAGTCCTCCACCGATACCGCCAAAAATTTACTATCAATCCAGAGGCTTTGCCAGTCATCATGATGACCAATTCCCAATTGTCTGCACTTGCAACATCAGTCACAGAAAGCCAACAAAATCAACTGGCGCTATGTCCATGCAAAAGACCAGGAAAGGAAATTAAGACGGCTAGCCGGAATAATCCAGATAGAGAGATCCATATCCTAAGAATGATCGTAGAGGAAGAAATGCGTGCAAGAAATATTCAGAGTTTAAAATATGAAAGTTTATGCATGCATCCAAATGTTGAGCTTCCGCCAAGATTCAAAATTCCAAAATTCAATACTTTTAATGGGAAAAGAAATCCGATTTCTCATTTGAAAGACTATTGCATCAGATTGGTGGGGATAGGACATAATGAAGCCATTCGAATGAAGTTGTTCATTCAGAGTCTATCCGAATTAGCGCTTGATTGGTACACTCAACAAGATTTTAGCAAATGGAACACGTGGGAGGACATGGCCCGTGATTTTGTAGAACAATATAAGTTTAATATTGCAGATAGTCGAACGCTTTGTGATATGCGTGAAGTAGAACGAATGCAACACGAGTCTTTTGCAGAATATGCCATGCGATGGAGACTAGAAGCTTCAAAAATACACCCTCAATTACCCTAAAATGAATTGGTTTCCACCTTCATCGATATGCAAAAAGGCATATATTATGAGAAGTTATTATGTGCGCGACTACATAACTTTTCGGATTTGGTTAGATTTGGGAAGCTAATAGAAGCAAGCATTCGAGCTGGAAAAATTATTGACAGTTCAAAATTAGAAGACACTTTCCAAGAAGACACACCCGAGAATTTACAAGGCAAAAAGAGGAAGATAGATTCTGCTTGCATTCATGCTCATCAACCACAATCTCAACAAAACTGTCAGCTGCTGCAAACTCATATACAACTCCAACCTACTCAGCAAAGCGTTCAACATCAAGCACAATCTAGCTATCGTCATTCAGAGAACCTGAAATTCCGCACTTTTACTCCTCTGAAAGAATCATTGACAAGCACATTTGAGAGATTGAAGGCGAAAGGACTTTTACAGCCAAGAAAAGGATGGATCCCGCAAAATCTTCCTCCAGATTTTGATTGGTTTAAAACTTGTGCGTACCATTCATATATTCAAGGCCATGACACAGAAGAGTGCCCAACACTTAAGCATAAGATTCAAATCATGATTGAAAGCAACAAGATAATGGTGTAGCAAGAGCAACCATGCAACAACTATGACCCTTCAGTTGCTAATATCATCGTGGTTGAAGGCGATATTTCAAATTTGGCACCAAGACCTCTGAAGAGAAGCGTGAAGCAAAATAAGGCGATTCACTAGAGCTTTTCATCACTACTATTTTGCCCGCCCATTCATGATTACACTGTTTCATGTACTTTTGTTAAACTTTTGTATGAACTACGTTTTGACCTGATTCCCGTTTAAGTTGGGATACGTAGGCAGCCTTATGGTTCGGTCTCATAATAATAAAAATCCTATTTACCCCAAAAGCTAAAACCGGAGCAGATTTTGCAGAAGGATCCTCATCATTCGGCAATGCAGAAAATGAAATCTCGAGCTACATATTCATTACAAGCACAACAGCAAATTCCAGAATGCCACGGAAAGAAGTTGCAGATTCAAAGCCAAACTTTTACGTTCAATGCAAGGAAACCACTTTATTTTGTACTAACAAATTTTCCTAGAGTAATGCAGGGGCATATTTTAGTTATTCTTGAACGTTATATGCTATCGCAAAGCTCATCATCATGTCAAAAGTCGCAAAGTTCATGCAAAGCAAAGGATAAAGGCAAGCAAGCGACAAACTTTGAAACTTACAATTTTTCTTTGACTGCAGGAATTTATTAATAGAAAAACTTTCTTTTGAAGCTCCAACAACTATTAGCATTGCACCAGGAATATTCACTACTACAACGGCATTGCATCAAGCACTCTGCACCGCACCATTTGCTGTTACAAAATTATTGCATCAAGCTCTCTACATTGCACCATCAATATATGTTACTTCGAAAGAACCATGCCAAGCTCTTCATACTGCACCAATCTTGTAAGTTTAAATCAAGCATCGCATTTAGGCTTGTCCGCCTTTAATAGGACACTTAGGCTCGTCCGGCTTTAATAGGATGTTTAGGCACATTTTGCCTTTAATTAAAATTTAGGCTTGTCCTCCTTTACAGGCATTTTTAAGCATGCTTTATATTTAGGCTTCTCCGCCTTCAATTGGATATATAGGCTCGTTCGCCTTTAATAGGACATTTTAGGCACATTTTATCTTTAATTAAATATTTAGGCTTGTCCGCCTTTAATATTTATGCATTAAATTTAGGCTTATCCGCCTTCAATTAGATATTTAGGCTTGTCCGCCTTTAATACGACATTTTAGGCACATTTTATATTTTGGCTTGTCCGCCTTTAATAGGACATTTATGAACTAAATATTTAGGCTTATCCGCCTTTAATTAGATTTTTAAGCACACTTGACTTTATGATATTTAGGCTTATCCACCTTTAATAGGACATTTATGCATTAAATATTTAGGCTTGTACACATTCAATAAGACATTTATGCATTAAAATTTGGGCTTATACGACTTCAATTGGATATTTAGGCTCGACCGCCTTTAATAGGACATTTTAGGCACATTTTATCTTTAATTAAATATTTAGGCTTGTCCGCCTTTAATAGGACATTTATGCATTAAATTTTAGGCTTATCCGCCTTTAATCGGATATTTGAGCATACTTGCCTTTATGATATTTATGCTTGTCCGTCTTTAATAGGACATTTAGGCTCGCCCACCTTTAATAGGATGTTTAGGCACATTTTACCTTTAATTGAATATTTAGGCTTATCCGCCTTTAATTGGATATTTTTGCATATTTATCTTTAAATTAAAAACTTAGGCTCGTCCGCCTTGAATAGGACGATTAGGCACATTTTGCCTTTAATTAAAATTTAGGCTTATCCGTCTTTACTTGCATTTTTTAAGCACGCTTTATATTTAGTCTTGTCCATGTAACGACCCGACCGGTCGTTTTAGAAAATTACGCCCCAATCCCTAATTTAACTGTTTCCCTAAGTTCATTTCTGCTATTGTGGTTTGCCGGGAGAGTCGGTTCTGAAATTTGGAGCATTTTGGGACACTTAGTCCCTAAATGAGAGCTTTAAAGCTAGAAAATGGTCTGTAGCCGGAACAGTGTTAAGACGATCTCGGAACGGAAATCCGATGGTTCCATTAGCTCTGTTAGGTGATTTCGGGGTTGGGAGTGCGTTCGGAATGTATTTTGGAGGTCTTTAGCTCAATTAGGCTTGAAATGCCGAAGGTTGAAATTTTGGCGAAATCCGAACGATAGGTGAGATTTTGATCCGGGGGTCGGAATGAAATTCCGACAATTTCTGTAGCTTTGTTATGTGATTTTGGATATGTCCGCAAATTTTCAGGTCATTCGGACGTCGTTTGGTTGGGTTTTAGATCGGATGTGCAATTCGGAAAGTTTTAAGGAATTTTGGCTTGAATTCGATGTGAATTATGGGTTTTGATGTTGTTAGACGTGTTTTTATGATTGGAATAAGTTCGTATCGTGTTTTGGAGTATGTTGGTGGTTTTCGTTGGGGTCGCGGGAGCCTCGGGATGAATTCGGACTATCAAGCGAGCTTTTGGAACTTGGAAATTTCTGCAGAAAATGCAGCAGCAGTGCAGCAGACGTTAAGGCTACGCGTTCGCGTGGCAATGGCCGCGTTCGCATAGGCATGGTAGGGCAAAGCAACGCGTTCGCGTTCCTTGTGTTGTGATCGCGTAGAAGGGAAAGAGGAAGCACCGCGTTCGCGTCCCAGGTGTCGCGTACGCGTAGAAGAAACAAACGGTCGATTGAAGGTTGTTCTTCGCGAACGCGTGGGAGTCGTCGCGTTCGCGATAGGTAAATTTTGCAGGTCATCGCGAACGCGTGGGTTACTTCGCGTTCGCGTAGAAGAAGATGGGCTGTTCATCGCGAACGCGTGAACAGTAACGCGAACGCGATGAGCAATGGGGTCTGGCAGTGAGCTTAAGTTCAGAACATAACACCCGCGACCCCCATACACAAAAACACAATTTTTGAGCTCCAAGAGAGGATTTTGAAGGGGAAACGCTGGGATATCATCGGGAAATCATCGGGGGTAAGTTTCTTGACCTTAATTCGTTGGTTTATCATGAAATCCGTGATTATTTCACTGAAAATGGGGGATTAAAGGTGGGTTTGAGCCCTAGGCCTAAATATTAGAAAATCTCTGATTTGAGTGGGTAAATGGAGTCCGATTTTGGTAAATTTTATATGCCTAGACTCGTATTGAGATAAGGAACCCGAATATATAATTTTCGTGATTTTTCGATAAGCGTACCGAAAGTCGGGTTTTGGCAACTTGTGGGTTTTGGTGTATTTTGAGTTATTTTGATTGGGTAATGCCCAATTGGCCTATTTTGATGTGATTTTATTGATATTTATCAGATACTACACTTGTGGAGGCCGACATTCGCGGCAAGAGGGTTATTTCTTAGCAGTTTTGTACCGGAATTGAGGTAAGTGGCTTGTCTAACCTCGTGTGGGGGACTTTCACCCCTAGGATATTATTGTGATATTTTAAATGCCTTGTACGCGAGGTGACGGGCGTGTACATGCACTGGTTGTTGAACACATACTTTACTCAAAATGTTCAATGAGCGATATTCCTGTTTTTAGCTGTTAAATTCGATATTCCTACCCGGTAGTGGTTAGAAAAGCATGAGTTGATAGTATTTAACTGTCTAGTTGCCTAATTGTCTTACTTGAGTTTTCTTGGTAATCGCTGGCGCTGTCTATCGGCGAAGTTATAATCAAGCATATTATACTTCTCTCTATGTATTCCTTTTACTTGTATTGAAATATGGACTACGGGTTCGATTCCCGAGATCCTGAGATTATTGAAATATGGACTACGGGTTCGATTCCCGAGATCCTGAGATTATTGAAATATGGACTACGGGTTCGATTCCCGAGATCCTGAGATTATTGAAATGTGGACTACGGGTTTGATTCCCGAGATCCTGAGATTATCGAAATGTGGACTACGGGTTCGATTCCCGAGATCCCGAGATTATTGAAATATGGACTACGGGTTCGATTCCCGAGATCCCGAGATTATTGAAATGTGGACTACGGGTTCGATTCCCGAGATCCTGAGATTTATTGAAATGTGGACTACGGGTTCGATTCCCGAGATCCTGAATTATTGGTAGGGACTGCGGGTTCGATTCCCGGAGATCCTGAGTTATTGAGATATTAATGAGACATGGGCTGCGGGTTCGATTCCCGGAGACCCAGAGGTACTGAGAATGGGACTGTGGGTTCAATTCCCACAGATCCTGGATTTGTTTATTTGAGTTGGTTATTTGTTGTTAGCTTAATTGTAGACAGTTGCAGTAATCATCTTAATGTTGTTATTTCGGAAATTATTATCATTTAAATTGTTTATTTTGTTATCATTATTATATTATTGTTTTCTCAGTAGGGCCCTGACCTTCCTCGTCACTACTCCATCGAGGTTAGGCTTGGCACTTACCGAGTACCGCCGTGGTGTACTCATGCTACTCTTATGCACACTTTTGTTGTGCAGATCCAGGTACATCAGGACAGGCTCATCCTAGGTGATTCAGCAGCTTTCTGGGAGACTTCGAGGTATGATCTGCTACGTCCGCGGATCCGGAGGCTTCCCTTCTATTCTAGTAGTACTAGTTGACATTTTTTTCTTCATTTCGTTGTTAGATACTCTTTACACATAGAGCCACAGTTGTATTTCTCTTTTAGTCTGTGTTACCGTGGGGTTCCGGATCTTGGTAGTGTTTTATTCATTGTGTGACGGATGTATATGCCAAGCGGCACGAATTACATATCTTTTACGCTATTTTTCCGCTGTTTCTTATTAAGTGTTTATAACTTGTATATTCCGCAACGTGTTAGGCTTACCTAGTCGTGGGGATTGGGTGCCATCACGACATGTTCACAATTGGTGAACTAGGGTCGTGACAAGTTGGTATCAGAGCTCTAGGTTCATAGGAGTCACGGGACACGGACCGGTTACTTAGAGTCTCGTTGATCGATACGGAGACGTCTGTATTTATCTACGAGGGGCTACGTAACTGTTTAGGAAACTCTTCATTTCTTTTGGATTCCTTGTCGTGCGACATTCTTGGCATCAAAAATCTAAACTACTGATTTCTATTCTCTCACAGATGGTGAGGACACGAGAAACTCGTGATGATCAGGTACCCGCGCCCCCTGTTGCTGCCGTCAGAGGCCGGGGCCGAGGTAAAGGACGAGGACGCGCCCGAGGTGCAGCCACATCACCCGTGCGTGCTGCTGCTGTGGTGCCACAGGTAGATCAGGTTGGAGCGCAGGCACCTGGTACACCGACTACAGCTGCTACTACTCCAGCACTACAGGAGACCCTGGCCCAGTTCATGAGTATGTATACCACTTTAGCTCAGGCAGGATTGCTTCCTCTCGTTGCAGCTACATCTCAGGCCGGGGGAGGGGCCCAGACTCCCGCAGCCGTTACACCGGAGCAGCGTGTGCCAGTGGGACAGGTTCCAGACGTTTTGGTTATGCCTCCTGCCGCCCCAGCACAGCCCGGAGGTGGACCAGCTGCCTCTGAGGATGAGCAGCGTAGATTGGAGAGGTTCAAGAAATATGACCCTCCAGTGTTCAGTGGTTTGGCTTCAGATGATGCATTGGGTTTTCTGGAGGAGTGTCACCGTATTCTTCGTACTATAGGAATTGTGGAGACCATCGGGGTTTCCTTCAGTGCTTTTCAGCTTCGTGGGGCCGCTTATGATTGGTGGCACACGTATGAGTTGGATAGTCCGGAGGAGTCTGCTTTATTGATCTGGACGCAGTTTTCAGACCTATTTTTGAGGGAGTTTGTTCACCAAAGCCTTAGGGATTCTTGGCGCTCAGAGTTTGAGTGATTGTGACAGGGCTCCATGTCAGTATCGGAGTATGCTATCAGTTTCACCCGTCTAGCCAGGCATGCACCGGCTTTGGTAGCCACGGTTCGGGAGAGAGTGCGAAGATTTATTGAGGGATTTGTTCCGCCTATCCGATCCAGCATGGCCAGAGAGCTTGAGACAGATATATCTTATCAGCAGGCAGTTAAAATTGCCAAGAGGATCGAGAGTATGCTCCCTAGAGAGCGGAGAGAGAGAGAGGCCAAAAGGTCTCGTGAGTTGGGTCATTTCTCTGGTGCCCGCACTTCATCAGCCGGTCGTTTTGGCAGGGGTTATTCCGGCCGACCAGTTCACTTAGCATTGCCCGCAGCCGGTAGTACTCCAGGTCTTCCAGCACCTCAGGAGCCTTATTATGCTCCCCCAGTTTCCAGTGCACCTCCTGTGCGGGGTCCTTCCAGGGGTCAGACTAGTGGGGGTGAGGCCGGTCGGTCACAGCCACCGCGTCCTCCCAGAGCTTGTTTTGAGTGTGGGGATACTCGCCACCTGGTTAGGGAGTGCCCCAAGCGCAGGAGAGGAGCCCCTCATCAGTCATCACAGCATCTGCGTGGTTCTCAGGGCCAGCAGGCTATCATTCCAGCCCCAGCTGCCACTCCACCTGCCCAGCCAGCCAGGGGCGGGGGTCAGGGTTCCAGAGGCCGCCCTCGAGAGGGGGGACAGGCCAGATTCTATGCTATTCCTGATCGCGCTGCGGCTGTTGCATCTGACTCTGTTATCACAGGTATTATTCTGGTTAGTCACGGGGAGGCATCGGTTCTATTCGACCCTGGTTCCACTTTTTCATATGTGTCTTCTTACTTTGCTTCTCACTTGGGTGTGCCTCGGGATTCTTTGAGTGCCCCCATTTATGTTTCCACTCCGGTGGGTGATTCTTTGGCTGTGGACCGTGTATATCGGTCTTGTTTGGTCACTATTTGTGGTTTTGAGACTAGAGCGGATCTATTGTTGCTCGGGATGGTCGATTTTGATATAATTTCGGGCATGGACTGGTTGTCGCCCCATTATGCTATTCTTGATTGTCACGCCAAGATCATGACGCTGGCTATGTTAGGCATTCCACGTATTGAGTGGAGTGGTAGTCGAGATCACAACCCCAGCCGTGTTATTTCTTTTCTCAAAGCTCAGCGTATGGTTGAGAAGGGGTGTGCTGCTTATCTAGCTTATGAGAGGTATGTCAGTATTGACACTCCTTCTATTGATTCCGTTCCAGTGGTACGTGATTTCTCTTATGTATTTCCGGCTGATCTTCCGGGCATGCCGCCCGACAGAGATATTGACTTTGCTATTGACTTGTTGTCGGGCACTCGGCCCATTTCTATTCCACCGTACCGTATGGCTCCTCCTGAGCTGAAGGAGTTGAAG
This sequence comes from Nicotiana noctiflora, assembly GCA_032618575.1. Taxonomy (NCBI): domain Eukaryota; kingdom Viridiplantae; phylum Streptophyta; class Magnoliopsida; order Solanales; family Solanaceae; genus Nicotiana; species Nicotiana noctiflora. The sequence continues at coordinate 36,805 of JASVEL010012593.1, forward strand.
GATCAATTACAGGAGTTATTGGGCAAGCGTTTTATTCGACCCAGTGTTTCGCCTTGGGGTGCTCATGTATTGTTTGTGAAGAAAAAGGACGGTTCTATGCGTATGTGTATTGACTATCGTCGGCTGAACAAGGTTACAGTGAAGAACCGGTATCCTTTGCCCCGTATTGATGATTTATTTGACCAGCTACAGGGCGCACAGGTGTTTTCTAAGATTGATTTGCGCTCTGGGTATCACCAGCTGAAGATTCGGGAGCCAGATATCCCGAAGACTGCCTTCGGGACCCGGTATGGTCACTATGAGTTCCTCGTGATGTCTTTTGGGTTGACTAATGCTCCAGCAGCATTTATGCATTTGATGCACAGTGTGTTCAGGCCTTATCTGTGCTCGTTCGTGATTGTCTTCATTGATGATATTCTAGTATATTCCGGAGCCGGGAAGAGCACGAGCAGCATTTGAGGATAGTGCTTCAGATTCTGAGGGAGAAGCAGCTTTATGCCAAGTTCTCTAAATGTGAATTCTGGTTGAGTTCAGTGGCATTTTTGGGTCACGTGGTGTCGAGTGATGGTATTCGAGTAGATCCGAGGAAGGTGGAGGTCGTGCAGAGTTGGCCCAGACCCTCCTCCGCTACTGAGATTCGCGGTTTCCTTGGTTTGGCGGGCTATTACCGTCGTTTCGTAGAGGGGTTCTCTTCGATTGCAGCACCTATGACTAGATTGACCCAAAAGGGTGCCCCTTTTCAGTGGACAGACGAGTGTGAGGCGAGCTTTCAGAAGCTCAAGAGAGCTTTGACTTCGGCCCCTATATTGATGTTGCCTACAGGTTCGGGGTCCTATACTGTATATTGTGATGCCTCACGAGTTGGACTCGGTGTGGTATTGATGCAGGACGGTAGGGTGATTGCCTACGCGTCGAGACAACCGAAGGCGCTTGAGAAGAATTACCCTGTTCATGATTTGGAGCTAGCTGCCATTGTTCACGCCTTGAAAATTTGGCGTCATTATTTATATGGGGTTCCTTGTGAAATCTACACTGATCACCGGAGCTTGCAGCATTTGCTTAAGCAGAAGGACCTGAATATGCATTAGAGGAGATGGTTGGAGCTATCGAAGGACTATGATATTACTATTCTCTATCATCCGGGCAAGGCTAATGTAGTTGCCGATACCTTGAGTCATCGAGCAGAGAGTTTGGGGAGTTTGGCATATCTACCAGCTTCGGAGAGGCCTATGGCGATGAATGTACAGGCTTTAGCCATGCAATTTGTTAGGCTGGATCTTTCGGAGCCCAGCCGGGTTCTGGCTTGTGTGGTTTCTCGGTCTTCTCTATTTGACCGCATCAGGGAGCGTCAGTTAGACGACCCTCATTTGCTTGTCCTCCAGGATAGAGTTCGGCGTGGTGATGCTCGAGATGGTTACCATCGGAGATGATGGAGTTATGAGGATGCAGGGGCGCATCTGTGTGCCCAATGTGGATGATCTTCGAGAGCTGATTCTAGCAGAGGCCCATAGCTCGCGGTATTCCATCCATTCGGGAGCCGCGAAGATGTATCAGGACTTGAAACAGCATTACTGGTGGGGCGAATGAAGAGGGATATAGTTGATTATGTTTCTAGATGCCTCAACTGCCAGCAGGTGAAGTATGAGCATCAGCGTCCGGGTGGATTGATGCAGCAGATTGAGATTCCCGAGTGGAAATGGGAGCGCATTACCATGGACTTTGTATCTGGACTTCCACGGACGGTTAAGAAGTTTGATTCCATTTGGGTCATTGTGGATCGGCTGACCAAGTCCGCCCATTTTATACCGGTGAGCACTACATATTCATCAAAGTGACTGGCGGAGATCTATATCAGGGAGGTAGTTCGACTGCATGGTATTCCAGTTTCCATCATTTCAGATAGAGGCACTCAGTTCACTTCACGGTTCTAGAGAGTTGTACAGCTGGAGTTAGGTACTCGAGTGGAGCTGAGCACAGCCTTTCACCCCCAGACTGATGGGCAGTCCGAGCGTACTATTCAGATTTTGGAGGATATGCTCCGTGCGTGCGTGATTGAGTTTGGAGGTTCATGGGATCACTTCTCGCCACTAGCGGAGTTTTCTTATAACAATAACTACCAGATCTAGTATTCGGATGGCACCGTACGAGGCCCTGTATGGTAGGAGGTGCGAGTCTCCCGTAGGTTGGTTTGAGCCGGGCGAGGCCAGGTTGCTAGGTACTGATATGGTTCAGGAGGCTATGGACAAGGTCAAGGTGATTCAGGACAGACTTCGTGCAGCCCAGTCTAGACAGAAGAGTTATGCGGACAAGAAGGTTCGCGATGTGGCTTTTATGGTTGGTGAGCGGGTTCTACTTCGAGTCTCGCCCATGAAGGGCGTTATGAGGTTTGGGAAGAAAGGGAAACTGAGTCCCAGATTTATTGGTCCTTTTGAGATTTTGAGGCTTATTGGGGAGGTTGCCTATGAGTTAGCCTTACCTCCTAGTCTAGCTGGAGTTCACCCCGTATTTCATGTCTCCATGCTCTGGAAGTACCATGGTGACCCGTCGCATATGTTGGATTTCACTTCTGTTCAGCTAGACAAGGATCTGTCTTATGTTGAGGAACCAGTAGCCATTCTAGACAGGCAGGTCAGAAAGCTAAGGTCAAAGAACAACGTTTCGGTAAAGGTTAAGTGGTGGGGTCAGCCGGTCGAGGAGGCGACTTGGGAGACCGAGCAGGATATGCGCAGCCAGTACCCTCATCTTTTCACTAATCCAGGTATGTTTTCTATGCTCGTTCGAGGACGAACGAATCTTTTAAGTGTGGGAAGATGTAACGACCCGACCGGTCGTTTTAGAAAATAATGCCCCAATCCCTAATTTAACTGTTTCCCTAAGTTCATTTCTGCTATTGTGGTTTGCCGGGAGAGTCGGTTCTGAAATTTGGAGCATTTTGGGACACTTAGTCCCTAAATGAGAGCTTTAAAGCTAGAAAATGGTCCGTAGCCGGAACAGTGTTAAGACGATCTTAGAACGGAAATACGATGGTTCCATTAGCTCCGTTAGGTGATTTCGGGGTTGGGAGTGCGTTCGGAATGTATTTTGGAGGTCTTTAGCTCAATTAGGCTTGAAATGCCGAAGGTTGAAATTTTGGCAAAATCCGAACGATAGGTGAGATTTTGATCCGGGGGTCGGAATGAAATTCTGACAATTTCTGTAGCTTCGTTATGTGATTTTGGATATGTCCGCAAATTTTCAGGTCATTCGGACATCGTTTGGTTGGGTTTTAGATCGGATGTGCAATTCGGAAAGTTTTAAGGAATTTAGGCTTGAATTCGATGTGAATTATGGGTTTTGATGTTGTTAGACGTGTTTTTATGATTGGAATAAGTTCGTATCGTGTTTTGGAGTATGTTGGTGGTTTTCGTTGGGGTCCCGGAGCCTCGGGATGAATTCGGACTATCAAGCGAGCTTTTGGAACTTGGAAATTTCTGCAGAAAATGCAGCAGCAATGCAGCAGACGTTAAGCCTACGTGTTCGCGTGGCAATACGGGTTCGATTCCCGAGATCCTGAATTATTGGTAGGGACTGCGGGTTCGATTCCCGGAGATCCTGAGTTATTGAGATATTATTGAGACATGGGCTGCGGGTTCGATTCCCGGAGACCCAGAGGTACTGAGAATGGGACTGTGGGTTCAATTCCCACAGATCCTGGATTTGTTTATTTGAGTTGGTTATTTGTTGTTAGCTTAATTGTAGACAATTGCAGTAATCATCTTAATGTTGTTATTTCGGAAATTATTATCATTTAAATTGTTTATTTTGTTATCATTATTATATTATTGTTTTCTCAGTAGGGCCCTGACCTTCCTCGTCACTACTCCATCGAGGTTAGGCTTGGCACTTACTGAGTACCGTCGTGGTGTACCCATGCTACTCTTCTGCACACTTTTGTTGTGCAAATCCAGGTACATCAGAGCAGGCTCGTGCTAGGTGATTCTGCAGCTTTCTGGAGACCTCGAGGTATGATCTGCTACGTCCGCAGATCCGGAGGCTTTCCTTCTATTCTAGTAGTACTAGTTGACATTTTTTTCTTCATTTCGTTGTTAGATACTCTTTACACATAGAGCCACAGTTGTATTTTCTCTTTTAGTCTGTGTTACCGTGGGGTTCCGGATCTTGGTAGTGTTTTATTCATTGTGTGACGGATGTATGTGCTAAGCGGCACGAATTACATATCTTTTATGCTATTTTTCCGTTGTTTCTTATTTAAGTGTTTATAACTTGTATATTCCGCAACGTGTTAGGCTTACCTAGTCGTGGGGACTGGGTGCCATCACGACATGTTCACAATTGGTGAACTAGGGTCGTGACAGTCCACCTTCAAAACGTCACTTAGGCTCGTCCGCCTTTAATAGGATGTTTAGGCACATTTTGCCTTTAATTAAAATTTAGGCTTATCCGTCTTCAATTGGATATTTAGGCTCGTCCGCCTTTAATAGAATATTTTAGGAACATTTTATCTTTAATTAAATATTTAGGCTTGTTCGGCTTTAAAAAAATATTTATGCATTAAATATTTAGGCTTATCCGCCTTTAATTGGATTTGTTGAGCACACTTGCCTTTATGATATTTATGCTTGTCCGTCTTTAATAGGACATTTAGGCTCGTCCGCCTTTAATAGGACGTTTAGGCACATTTTACCTTTAATTAAATATTTAGGCTTATCCGCCTTTAATTGGATATTTTTGCACATTTATCTTTAAATTAAATATTTAGGATCGTCCGTCTTTAATAGGATATTTATCTTTAATGGAATATTTAGGCTCATCCGCCTTAAATAGAATATTTAGGCTTATCCGTCTTTAATTGGATTTCTAGGAAAGTTTGTCTTTAATTAAATATTTAGGATTATCTGCCTTTAATTGAATTTTCAAGCACACTTTCATTTAATATGATATTTAGGATTGCCCGCCTTTAATTGGATTTTTAAGCATGCTTGCCTTTGTGATACTTAGGCTTGTCCGCCTTTAATAGGACAGTTATGCACATGTTGCCTTCAGTTAAACATTTCAACTTATCCGCCTCTAATTGAACATTTATGCATGTTTATCTTTAATAATATTTAGGCATGCCCCTTTAATAGGACATTTATGCATTATATTTAAGCTTAACAGCCTTTAATTGGATTCTTAAGCATGTTTGCCTATTAATATTGTATTTAGGGTTGTCCACCTTTAAAAGGATATCTATGCATTAAAATTTAGGTTTATCCGCCTTATATTGAATATTTAAGCACGCTTGCATTTATTACATTTAGGCTCGTCTGCCTTTAATGGGACATTTAAGCACGTTTTCTTGTAATATTATATTTAGGCTTGTTCGCCTTTAACATGACATCTATGCATTAATTAATTATGCTTATCCGTATTTAATTGGATTTTTAAGCAAATTTACCTTTAATTTGATATTTAGGCTTGTCCGCCTTCAACAGGACAAATTAGCACATATTCACATGCTTTTTATTAATTTATTTCGACCTAGACGGTCATGTTGTTAATGTTATTGCTGAAATACATCATCATCATAAGTCATTGCAAAGTACATTTATAAACTGCATGTTATTGTTGAAAATCATCATTTGCATAAAGCTACATTTTTATCAAATTATTTTGGCCGACTAGGACGCATTGTATAAGTAAACGCCCAAAAGGTATTATTTTCATAATATTATATTACACCACATGATATTTTCATAACTAATCTACTGACAAATTTTCCTTGCAGAAAATATAGTGCAACATGGAGATCAAGCCAAGTTATCGCAAATTATATTTGAAACTCATAGTTTTCTTTGAGTGCATGAATTTACTAATAATAAACATCAGCATGCAAATTTTCAAATTATTGGCACCGCTCCTTGAATATTTTCTTCTGTACCGCATCAAGCTCTCCGCACCATGGATATTCGCTACTGCACCAAGCGCTTTGCATCGCACCTTGAAATTTAATAACTCTGGCATCGCATCAAGCTTTGTGTATTATATCACGCTCTTTGCATCGCATCATATCTATCTTTGTAATTACAAATCAAACACTAACATGTCGGGTTTATCCGCCCTCAAATAGGGTATATCGGGTCTATCCGCCCTCACATAGGATATATCGGGTCCATCCACCCTCAAATAGGATATATCGGGTCTATCCACCCTCAAATAGGATATATCGGGTCTATCCACCCTCAAATAGGATATATCGGGTCCATCCACCCTCAAATAGGATATATCGGGTCTATCCACCCTCAAATAGGATATATCGGGTCAATCCGCCCTAAAATAGGATGTTGAAGTTAATCCTTCCTCAAAAGAATATTTAATTTATTTTTGACCCGAGTGGTCCCGCTTGCATAAACATTGCCAAAGTATATCTTCATAAATCATTGTCCAATGCATTTATTTTCATAAGCTAAAGTTTTGTATGGTGTTGCAATCATAAAATATATCACCATAAAATTATATCTTTATGCTTGCACAATAAATTCGTATTTCTTATGAATTGACGTCTAAATATTATTTTCATAAGAGTACTTTTATGGAATATTGCATCTTATTTCCTAACAATGCTTTTAGCATTTTTAAGCTTTAAAGGAAATATAGCGCAATGTGGAACTATATCTTAGCAGTGAACTGGGGCAGTTTGTTGGAGAGAAATACCAAACTCTCCAACAAAGGTCAATGATCTACTTCGAACTCCGCTCAACTCAACTCTCAAAATTCTTAACCAAATCATTTTTTTCAAATATCGTTCTTTCAACCATAGTACCTAGTGTCTATATAATTCAATACTGGGGCAGCATTTTAGAATCTGCATCAATAGTTGAGTTCTACTCCAAGGTACCATAAGTATTGAACTACATATGGCCTGATTCTCGTGAAACCCGAGATATGTAGGCAACTCGAGACCGGAGTTCGGCCGCAATCATTTTTTTACGTCCCCTTTGTCTCATTCCAACCTTGATAGTCGGGACAAATTGGCTACTAAGTCAATATTCTTTGCCCTGAAACTCTTTCATCGTCTCCGGCCAAAGAGGGGCAGCTGTGGACATCCAATTTTGTCCCTCCTTTCTTCATATTAATTTTCTTAATCTTCTGAGTTATTAATACATCGAATATTTTAATTTTTAATACTATAATCTTTTTATTACACTATTGATATTGTTATTATTACTTTACTACTACTACGGTTAGTACTAGTATTATTGAGATTATATTACAATTACTATTCTTGTCGCTAGGAAATAATCTTGAATATACTCTAATTTAACAAATAAATAAAAGGTTTTTCATTTGTTATGTGAGAAGGCTTCTGATTTATTGAAATAATTGATTGTCGACTTGAGCTCAAATTTCGTACCAGCTTAATTGCCTTATTAAAATCCACACATAGATTTAGATTATTTTATTCTAATTAAAATTATAGTATCATTTAATCTTTTCTTTTTCCTTTGAAAATAACCGATATGTGCGTGTATGTTCATACTACTACTAATAATAATGTCATTATTATTATTATTATTATTATTATTATTATTATTATTATTATTATTATTATTATTATTATTATTATTATTATTATTATTATTATTATTATGTACTAGTATACATTTGAGAGCTAATTAAGATAAATTTAGGAGCCCAAAGAAATACTAGGAAGAAAGAAGTCCAATCTCAACCCACTGATATGTTCTATAGTTCAAAGCCCAATTCTTGAAATTCTAATTATAATACATAATCAGCTAGGGTTATTTTGTCCCAAAAATCAGCCGCTCTTCTTCTTTTTCCTTCTCCAGTAAAATGCCTAACATCTCTAAGCCATGGCCAGACTTTGTGTTTCCATTTTTAGCATAAAATTTGTCCTCCTCTGCTCCCATTAGGTGTATCTCAACTCTTCAGAGATAATCTTTCTACTCTTATGTTCAAAGACGCGGCAAATCGTGTTGCTTCAGTCAAGGTTTCATCTTTTTGGATAGGAACTGAACAAATCACGTGAAGCCCCCAACGTTCGGATTCAAACGGATGTGTTGGACGCAAATCCGAAATTTCAATTCCTGCTCATGAAACCCTAGTTAATTTCTCCTATAAATACTCCTAAAACCTTCAGCCGAAGGACGGGCGAGAGACAGGGGTAAAATCATACGAGAATCTCCTCTTAAAAGAAGTTTTTACCATTGAAAGACCTCTCAGCTACGCTATTTGCTGACACTCTCTTTTACCTCTCAAAATCTTGAAATTTTCCTTTAATCTTTTGCTCTCTGTCCCGCTCGACTTTGTTTGGAGAGGATTAGATCTGGATCGGCCTTCAAAGCTCTAGTTCACTGCGCAAAAATAGGTGTGTATTCATTCTAAGTTTCAATTTTTCTTTATTTTGTTATAATACTTGAATCATGTTGTTTGTTTTCATATTTGTAAGAAGCCATGTCTTATAAGAACTGAAAATCTCCTTGTGTTTGAGTGCTAAAATCTTACACTATATATCCCGAGAACAAGTATTCAGTTACCTTTTTTATATAATGATCTTTAGCTTCGTTTATCTTTGTAATATTAATTAGTGTTCATCACTTTAGTTAGTAGAAATCTTGTTCAAGAGGAAGTAGATTCTATTTTAGTTATGTTAATACGTGTTCGAAATGTATTTTACCATGTTAATCCTAATCTGAGTGCTATTAAAATCATATTTTAGGTCTAGTGTCTTTGCTGAAGTTTTGTTTATGTGCCATCTTATGAATCTCGGCTATAATAAATATATCTTCCATCTCTATTAGCTTGTGATGATATGCGTCTGTTTGACCTTTTTTTTTTAATGTGAATTTTGAGCTCATGTTTTCTCAAATAAACATGTCAACATAATTTTTAAAAATATCTTATAATGTAATCGACTTTAGCTAGCAAAATACCTGCTATTATAAAGTACTAATGTATACCCATATGTCCTTTATAAGCGTCGACAGCTTTGCTAATTTAAATTGTGACCTTCAAGAGAGTTTACAACCATAGGCTTTAAGATTTTACTTTAAAAAGAGATACAGAGGTGTATTTTGGTTTAGACATTAATAGAGAACTTGTTTCTTTTAAAGTATGTTGGCGTTGTTTGATAGGCCTAATGCCTGTAAGCATATCTCAAGTGTATAATTGTCTACATAAATAAAGATCTTAGTTTTCTTTGGGGAAAGCTCAATTGGTTTATCCTTGACACTAGATAAAAGTAATAATAGTAGAGCTGCCATAGATGAGAATATGCCTATTGCATTTACACTGTGAAATAAACATTGTACTCTATCATGTTCGTTGTTGTCAATGTCGTTGTTGTTACATCCGCATATGTGTTCATTACTGGATTCATTATCACTTGGAATATATCCCCGTAGAACATTTAATCCTCTGTAACACTTGTTCTTTGGCCTTCTTAAAAGTATAAAAGCAGAAGTTTGGTTCTGAAATTTTGTACTTTTCTAAGAGGTTTATACGAATTCGACAGTGTAAAATCTATTGGTGTGATTCAACTGTGTCTTGACATAAAATTATTCGTTGCAAGTTAATAGCTTGAAGCTTCTTTCTATGTTTCATGAACCTCTAAGAGTAACGTTCTCTTCTAATTTTTTTTTTAATCTCTTTTTGCATATGCACTTGGAGCAAACTTGGAGTCTTAATGCAAGACTTAATGCAACCACCATTACATGGAGTTATCGCTTACCATAACTCATAGATGCACCGGACAACAAGAAAACAAGCAAATCGCTTGAGGTCGCCTATGACGATTTTTTGTTTTTTACTTACTCTACCTGTTTGTTGTGATTTTCTTTATTTGAAACTTTGAGTGATGATTAATTGACTTTGTTTTGGCAAACTATTTTGATTTTTAATTAAGGACCTGAAAGCATTTTGGGTAATATTTTCGTTTGAGACCTAACGAAGAAAACTATTTTCTCCTCATATCGTTTAATAAGTTTTAAAACTTGGAGTCCTACTTTTCTTTCAAGAACGTGACGTAGAAATTGGAAGGAAGGATTTTCTTTAAATCAAGAGTTTCAGTGACCTTAACCGTTGGGTAAAATTTTGAAGACAAGCAAAAAATAGTTATTTTCCCAAGCTGCAAATTAGTTACTATTTTTCAGAAAAATGACATTTCTTTCAAATCTAAACTTATATATATTAATTAGTTATAAAAATTATTCACTAAATTATTTTTGTGAAAACACCTCAAGCGCTACTTTAATATGTTTTAAACTAATTAACCTAAGTTTGGCCGGTTAACCGTATTAACGGATCATATAAGGTGCTTTAACAACCTTCCCTATAGAATTAATTAGAACTCTTACCCATAATCTTAAGGTTAAGCAGATCATAAAACATAGTTAATTTTAAGCACTACTTAGCAATATTGGTGTCCTAATTCACCGTTAAAATAATTAGGTGGCGACTCTCTTGAATTAGTTAAACCTTCAGATTTACCAATATGTTATACTCTAATTTGACCCGTGTTAAAATGGGGTATAACACTTACTACTAATAAACCAGTATAATATATGTAGTTCGAGACGAATACAATGGTTGGGTGCATAGCTGTTGCCCCAAAGCTACATCCATATCCTTGTGTCTCTACATATTAATGTGCACAACACTAGTACTATATCGCATAAAAAATCATATTATCATTTTCTTAGATTATGATTATTATTGAACTGAATCACTAACTATTTTAAATGCTTGAATATTCTTAGATCGGGTTCTCTTTAAGGGTAATAACTTTATTTATCCTATTTTGTAGGTGGAGTATATCAAGAAATGGATGACGAAGACGATGAAGAACTAGACCTTACTTGAGATGAAGTTTAAATTGTTATCGATGAATATTCTAGGAATCTTTTGATGCCAACATTTTTTGAAACTTATTTACACTCTTGAAATGTACTAAACTTATGCACTCATGAATAAAATTAATTTGTTTTATGGATATTATTTGTTTGATGGATAATTTTGTGTCACGACCCTAGTTCACCAATCGTGAACCTGTCATGACGACACCCAGTATTCGCGACTAGGTAAGCCTAACATGATGTGGAATGTACAATTTCATGAAACAAGAGATAAAATAATAGCGGAATGATATAAAAGAAATGTAATAAGTGCCGCTTGGCACATACACTTCGCCAAAACACACTAAATAGCATACTACCAAGACCCGGAATCCCACGGGCAACAAAAGAATAGTACAACTGTGGCTCTATACATCAATAATGTCTAAACAACGAGAATAAGGGAAAGTAACTCCTATCACTAATAAAAATAGAAGGAGACCCTCCGGATCCGCGGACGTAGCATATCATCCCTCAAGTCTCCTGAAGTGCTGCTAAATCACCTGAGATGAGCCTGACCTGATGTACCTGGATCTGCACAACAAAAGTGTACAGAAGAGTAGCATGAGTACACCACGGCGGTACTCAGTAAATGCCAAACCTAACCTCGATCGAGTAGTGACGAGGAAGGTCAGGGTCCTACCGAAAGATAATAACATAATGATAATAATAATAACAAGTAGTTTAAATAAGATTGATTCTGAAATTGCAACAATAAAGTAATTACTGCAAACGTCTATGATTAAGCTGACCACAAGTAACCATCACAACATAAAATCAAATCAACAAATCCCGGACCAATGGGAATTGAACCTACAATCCCTCTCAATATTCAACAACTCAGGATCTCCGGAAATTTAACCCGCAGTCCCTACATCAGTATCTCTGGGTCTTCCGGAATCGAACCCGCAGCCCTAGGATCTCCGGGAATTGATTCCGCAGTCCGTACCTCGATATCTCAGGATCTACAAGAATCGAACCTGCAGTCCGTATCTCAATATCTTAAATAACTCCGGGTCTCCGAGAATCGAACCCGCAGCCCTTGGATCTCCAACAATCGAACCCGCAGTCCACAAACACTACAACTCCGGGTCTCCGGAAATCGAACCCGCAGCCCTTTGATCTCCAGGAATTGAACCCGTAGTCCACCAACACAAACAATAAAAAGGAAAGCACATAGGAATATGATATGCATAACTACAATTTCACTAAATCCAGTATCAACAATTATCAAGAAGTTCAAGTAAGACAATTAGGCACTTAGACAGATAAATCCTATCTAACCATGCTTTTCTAACGAATATCAAGTAAATATCCTGATTTAATCAGCTAAGAACAGAAATACCACGAATTAAACAATTCAAGTAAGGTGGGTTCCAACAATCTGCGCATGTAGACGCCCGTCACCTCAAGTACAAGGCATTTAAATTAACATATAATATCCTAGGGGTGAAGGTTCCCCCACACGAGGTTAGACAAGCCACTTACCTCGACTCCGGTACGGAACCGCTAAGAGACAACTCTCTTGCCACGAGTATCAGCCTCCTCAGGTGTAGTATCTGATCAAAATAAATAGAAATGCATCAAAATAGGCCAATTGGGCATTACCCAATCGAAACAATTCGAAATACACCAAAAACCACAAGTTGCCAAAACCCAACTTTCGGTACGTTTCTCGAAAAATTACGAAAGTTACATTTCGGGTTCCTTATCTCAACACGAGTCCATGCATATGAAATTTACCAAAATCGGACTACATTTGCCCATTCAAATCAATGATTTTCCATAATTTAGGCCTAGTGTGAAAACCTCCATTAATACACCACTAATTCCTCCAATTTCAGCCAAAACGCCATAATTTAGCTAGGAAATGACATAATTTAGGTCCATAGATGATTACTTGAAGAACCCCTTTGATTTCTTTGAAAATCGTCTCTTAATCGCCTCTTAGATTGTGCCTTAGCATCTTAGACGGTTCTGAAATTTGAACCTGTGACGACCCGGCCAGTCGTCATGGGAATTACCACCCCGTTATGTTGTAAATACATGTTTTATGATTTTATATCAGTGTTAGAGTCTATCGGGTGAGTTAGGAGTGAATTGGATTGAAAATGAGGCATGTAGCCTTTTTGAAGGAAACTTGAATAAGGAAAGTCAACCCGGAGTTGACTATTTGGTTAGAGGGCTCGGAATCGGATTCTGATGATTCGGTTAGTTCCAGGAGGTGATTTGTGACTTAGGGGAGCAATCGGAATTGAATTTAGAGGCCCAGTGTAGAAATAGGCTTGAATTGGCTAAGGTTGAATTTTGGCGAAATCCGAACGGTAGGTGAGATTTTGATCCGGGGGTCGGAATGGAATTCCGACAGTTGCAGTAGCTCCGTTAGGTGATTTTGGATGTGCCTGCAAAATTTCAGGTCATTCGGACGTCATTTGGTCGGGGTTTTGATGGAATGTGCAATTCAGAAGTTTTGAAGAAACTTAGGCTTGAATCCGTGTGTAATTGGTGATTTTGATGTTTAAGATGGTGTTTTTATGATTGGAACAAGTTCGTATCATGTTTTGGGGTATGTTGGTGGTTTTCGTTGGTGTCCCGGGGGCCTCGGGGTGAATCCGGACCATCATCCGGCATTTGGAAGCAGGAGGGTTCCGCGTTCGCGAAGGCCAGGTTCAGTAAGGCATCGCGTTCGCGAGGGCAGTGCCGCGTTCGCGTAGGCCAGGTTCAGCATGCTTCGCGTTCGCGAGGGAGGTAACGCGTTCGCGTATTGGAAAGGCTGGGAAGCATCGCGAACGCGTGGGTGAAGGTCGCGTTCGCGTCTGAGGGAGTTGGAACGCATCGCGTTCGCGTGTGTCTAGGCCGCGATCGCGAAGAAGGATTTGGCGAGGCCACGCGTTCGCGTGGGAGACTACGCGTTCGCGTAGAGTAAAAGTCAGGAGGCTGCGGAGTTGATCTTCGCGGACGCGTGAGAGAGTGCCGCGTTCGCGATGAAGAAGAGGAAAAGGCATCGCGTTCGCGTGAGAGGCGTCGCGAACGCGATGAAGAAAATAGGCTGGCAGTGAAGTTAAGTTCAGAACTGGTCAGTCGCGGGTTTAATACCCAAAACCTCCATTTTTGAGTTCCAAGAGAAGAAATTGACGGGAGATTGCTGGGAAATCGTCGGGGTTTCGTTATAGGTAAGTTTTGTGGCTTAATTACATCTTTTTAACATGAAATCCTTGGTTAAATCCCTGTAAATGGAAGATTAAAGGTGGGTTTGAGCCCTAGGCCTAAATTAAAGAAAAACACCTGATTTGAGTGGGCAAATGAAGTCCGATTTTGGTAAATTTTATATGCCTAGACTCGTATCGAGATGAGGATTCCGAATATGTGACTTTTGTAATTTTTCGAGAAGTGTACCGAAAGTTGGGTTTTGACAACTTTGGGAATTTTGATGTAAATTGAGTTGTACTGATTGGGTGTCGTTCCATTAGCCTAATTTGTTGTGTTTCTACTGTATTTGATCAGATTCTACGCGTGCAGAGCTTGATTCTTGTGGCAAGGGCATTGCGGAGTAGTCGTCGCGCCGTATTAAGGTGAGTAATAGATGTGGGTGATGACCAGCGGGTTCGAAACCCCGGTATACCACTTTGTGACGCTGTATGGCAGCGAGACACGTACTCTCTTGTGAGTGCGGGGTCGATTGTGATTGGGGACTATGGCTTAGTCCAACTTGTTGGCACTGTGTTATGATATTGGCTATTCTTGAGCCGTCGAACCTCCTTCTCGGATGGTTGCATACTATATATTGTGATATTGGCCGCTCTTGAGCCGAGGAACCCCCTTCTTGGGCGGTTGAGTATACTTGTGGGCCGTGAGCCAGTTATTGGATCCCGCGAGGATCGTTATCATTGTCTTATCATATTGACATGTTAGTTACTACCAGTCCGTAGCTATTTCTGTTATCATGCTATTTCCAATCTCCGGAACTTGGTATTACTGTTTTCCAACTAAAAAATGATAAAAAGGTTTTCAAAACTACTTTTGAGCCTGCGAGGCTGTATTTGCACGCCAAAGCGATGATATATTTATATTGAGGCCGAGAGCCTATCTGATGCCACGAGATAGCTGATATTGTGCTTGGGCTGTAGGAGCCCTTCCAGAGTCTGTGCACACCCCCAGTAAGTGCCATCGACGTTAAATAAGTGGAGTGGGCTGCACGTCGCAGCGGGTACTAGAGTGTACCATTATATGTGTTGCTTCTTATCATGCATTATTCCCTTAACTGTATTATTGTTTAACATGTTTACACCGATATCGATCTAGACTGTTAGATATAGGTTACCTTGTGTATTTCTGCGATTTCTTACCTTCAAAGTGTATTTATGTTTATTACTCACTGGGTCGGAGTACTCACTTTACTCCCTGCACCTTGCGTGCAGATCCTGATTCTTCCAGCAGTGATCCAGTAGCTGTGCGAGGCGACATTTGTGGATATTCGAGGTAGCTGCAGAGTCCGCAGGACCCGATATTCCTTCTTACTGTCTCTTGATTTTTTATTAACTTTTCTTTCCGCACTTGGTATCTTGTAAACCTTTATACACTCATTTTCAGTAGAGGCTCATGACTCTTGACCCTTCGGTCTATGGGAGTTGATGTATTATGGGACTTGGTTCCTCGTTTTCGTTATATGTATCGTTGTTATTTCGTGAATTAATACGCCTAAGTGGGCTATAGTGAGCTTGTGGCTCCGTGATTGTTGTTAATTGGTCAGGCTGGCCTAGCAATGTGTTGGGCGCCATCACGACCGGATTTGGGGTCGTGACAAGTTGGTATCGGAGCCTAGGTTTACTAGGCCTCATGAGTCTTGAGCCGGTTAGTAGAGTCTTGTGAATCGGTACGGGGACGCCTGTACTTATCCTCGGGAGGCTGCGAACCTTTAGGAAACACTTCACTTTTCTTGAACTCCGTCGTGCGATCTTGTTGTTCTGAGAACTGAACTTCTATATTCTATTCTCTCGCAGATGGCGAGAACGCGAGCATCAAGACGAGGTGAACGACCTCCATTGCCACCGTTAGAGGCCGCGGGCGCGGTCGTGCTAGAGGTAGAGGTAGGGCGGCCGAGGCGGTGCCCGCCGACCCGCCTGTTGTACCGGTTCAGAGCGCCCCGATGGTTGATGCTCCAGCAGCCCCGGTTCAGGGCCAGAACTGTATCTATTGCTATTCTCGGTCTTCAGCGGAGACTCTTGCTCGGATATTATCGGTGTGTTCCGGTTTGGCTCAGGTAGTCTCAGCTACTGCTGCTGCAGCGACATCTCAGATAGGGGGTGGTCAGCAGACCCCTGCAGCTCGCACACCCGAGCCGGTTGTTCAGGGACTTCAAACGCCAGAGGCGGTCCCCGCTCAGGTGGTTGCACCAGTTATTCCTCCAGCTGCACCAGCTCCAGCTCCAGAGCATATGGTTTAGGTTATGCCCGACGACGAGCAGCATCGTCTTGAGGGATTTGGTAGACTTCAGCCACCCCATTTCAGTGGCGTTGAGGGCGAGGATGCCCAGGGTTTCTTGGACAAGTGTCAGAGGATGTTGCGGACGGTTGGTATTCTTGAGTCTAGCGGAGTTTCATTTACTACCTTTCAGTTCACTGGTCCCGCATTTGATTGGTGGGAAGAGTTTGAGAGGCGTAGGCCTGTTGGAGCAACACCTCTCACATGGCAGCAGTTCTCTACTCTCTTTCTAGAGAAATATGTACCTCGGTCTCGTCGTGAGGAGCTACATCGCCAGTTCGAGTGGTTGGTTCAGGGCGACATGTCTGTGACTCAGTATGAGCTTAGATTCACACAGTTGGCTAGGCATGCCACATGGATGATCCCTAATGATAGGGAGAGGATCAGGAGGTTCATTGATGGCCTCAACTACTCTATCCGCATTCTTATGACCATAGAGAGAGTTTTGTCATCATCATTTGAGCAGGTTGTTGATATGGCATGCTCCATTGAGGCGGATCGTCGCCGAGAGAGAGAGAGAGGAGCGGGAGGCCAAGAGGCCTCGTGGTTCTGGCAGTTTCATTGGTGCACCATCTAGAGGGCATTCCCAGCAGAGCAGAGGTCGCTCATCTAGACCTTCTCATTCAGGCTGCCCAGAGCAGAGCGGAGGTTCTTATGGTCGTGGTCGACAAGGGTTTCAGCAGGGTCAGTCATCGCTTAGTGCCCTTCCAGCCCAGGGTGCAACACCTACTTCATCAGCCCAGGGTTCTTCTGCGGCGAGGGGTTCCCTCCAGTCCCCTTCTCCAGCACCAGGTGCATGTTATGAGTGTGGTGAGTTTGGCCACATGAGGAGACAGTGCCCTCGACTCCGTAGGGACAGGACTCAGCAGAGGGACCAGCCCTCATCTTCAGCACCATCTTAGTCTAGTAGAGGTGGAGGTTAGTCTTTTCGTGGTCGCCCCAGGGGCGAGGAGAGATCTAGTGGAGGCCAGGCACGGTTCTATGCACTTCCTGACAGGCGTGATGCAGTTGCCTCCGATGCAGTGATTACAGGTATCATTTCTGTCTGTCACAGAGATGCCTCGTTCTATTTGATCCAGGGTCCACATATTCTTACGTGTCCTCTTATTTTGCACATCATTTGGGTGCGACTCGTGGTAGTCTTGATTTACCTGTTCATGTATCCACCCCCGTGGGTGATACGATTGTTGTGGATCATGTCTATAGATCCTGTGTTATATCTATTGGGGGTCTGGAGACCCAGGCCGATTTGTTATTGTTGGGTATGGTGGACTTTGATGTTATATTGGGTATGGACTGGTTGTCTCCGTACCATGCTATATTGGACTGTCATGCTAAGACAGTTACGTTGGCCATTCCTGGTATTTCTCAGATCGAGTGACGGGGTTCGACCGATTTCGTCCCTAGCCGTGTTATTTCGTTCTTAAAAGCTCAGAAGATGGTTTAAAAAGGGTATTTATCATACTTAGCTTTTGTGATAGATGTGGGAGCTGAGTCTCCTAGCATTGATTCTGTACCTGTTGTGAGGGATTTTCCAGATGTATTTCCCTCAGACCTGCCGGGCATGCCGCCGGACAGGGATATTGATTTTGGCATTGACTTGGTGCCGGCACTCAGCCCATATCCGTTCCTCCTTATCGGATGGCACCAACTGAGTTGAAAGAACTGAAAGAGCAACTTCAAGAACTTCTGGATAAGGGTTTCATCCGCCCTAGTGTGTCCCCGTGGGGTGCGCCGGTATTATTTGTTAAAAAGAAAGATGGTTCCATGGGAATGTGTATTGATTATAGGCAATTGAACAAAGTGACAGTGAAGAACAAGTACCCTCTACCGCGCATAGATGATTTGTTTGATCAGTTACAGGGTGCGAGGGTGTTTTCTAAGATCGATCTTCGTTCGAGCTATCATCAGTTGAAGATCAGAGACTCAGATATTATGAAGACTGCATTCAGGACCCGATATGGTCATTATGAGTTTCTTGTGATGTCTTTTGGGCTGACCAACGCCCCAGCAGCATTTATGCATCTGATGAACAGTGTGTTCAGCCTTATTTGGATTCATTTGTGATTGTGTTCATTGATGACATTCTAGTCTACTCCCGTAGTCATGAGGAGCATGCTCAGCATTTGAGTATTGTGTTGCAGAGATTGAGGGAGGAGAAGCTATATGCTAAATTCTCCAAGTGCGAGTTTTGGCTCGAGTCCGTAGCATTTCGGGGACATGTGGTGTCTCGTGATGGTATTCAGGTTGATCCGAAGAAGATAGAGGCGGTGCAGAGTTGGCCTAGACCGTCCACAGCTACAGAGATCAGGAGTTTTCTTGGCTTGGCGGGATATTATCGCCGGTTTGTTCAAGGGATTTTCATCCATTGCTTCTTCATTGACTAAATTGACCCAGAAGGGTGCACCATTCGTGTGGTCAGATGAGTGCGAGGAGAGCTTTCAGAAGCTCAAGACAGCCTTGACCACAGCTCCAGTGTTAGTATTGCCATCAGCTTCAGGTTCATATACCATTTATTGTGATGCCTCGAGAGTGGGGATAGGTTGTGTGTTGATGCAGGAAGGTAAGGTGATTGCTTATGCTTCTCGGTCGTTGAAGCCACATGAGAAGAACTATCCTGTTCATGATTTGGAGCTAGCCGCCATTGTTCATGCATTGAAGATTTGGAGGCACTATTTGTACGCTGTGTCTTGTGAGGTGTATACCGACCATCGTAGTCTCCAGCACTTGTTCAAACAGAAAGACCTTAATTTGAGACAGCGGAGATGGCTTGAGTTGCTGAAGGATTATGACATTACTATATTATATCATCCGGGAAGGCCAATGTGGTGGCCGATGCTTTGAGCCGGAAGGCGGTCAGTATGGGGAGCTTGGCATATATTCCAGCTGAGGAGAGGCCATTTGCTTATGATGTTCAGGTGCTAGCCAATCGGCTAGTGAGGTTAGATATTTCGGAGCCCAGCCGGGTATTGGCTTGTGTTGTATCTCGGTCATCTCTATATGATCGTATTCGTGAGCGCCGATATGATGATCCACATTTGGCTGTCCTGAGGGATAGAGTTCAGCATGATGATGCTAGAGATGTCACCATTGATAGTGACGGCGTATTGAGGATGCAGGGCCCGATATGTGTGCCCAATGTTGATGGCCTTCGTGAGTTGATTCTGGAGGAGGCCCATAGCTCGCGGTATTCTATACATCCAGGAGCCGCTAAGATGTATCAAGATTTGAAACAGCACTATTGGTGGAGAAAGATGAAAATGGACATTGTCAGACATGTAGCACGGTGCCTCAACTGTCAGCAGGTTAAGTCTAGTTCCTTTTCTTGTAGGGAAAAGCTTTGGACTTCTATAAATTGAGTGTCACACCTCCTTTTTACGCAGACCCGCGAGGAAGTTTGATTCTGTATGGGTGATTGTGGATAGATTGACCAAGTCAGCTCATTTCGTTCCAGTTAGTACTACCTACTCATCGGAGCGG
The DNA here is from genome assembly GCA_032618575.1 of Nicotiana noctiflora. Lineage (NCBI taxonomy): Eukaryota > Viridiplantae > Streptophyta > Magnoliopsida > Solanales > Solanaceae > Nicotiana > Nicotiana noctiflora. The sequence goes on from JASVEL010012593.1 coordinate 56,658, forward strand.
TTGGCAGCGATCTTTATTCAAGAGTTTGTTCGGTTGCATGGGGTCCCAGTATCTATCATATCCGACAGGGGTACTCAGTTCACTTCTCAGTTTTGGAGAGCATTTCAGCAAAAGATGGGTACACGGTTTGAGTTGAGTACTGCATTTCACCCCCAGACAGATGGGCAGTCTGAGCGTACTATTCAGATTCTGGAGGATATGTTGCGAGCGTGTGTGATTGACTTTGGTGGTTTGTGGGATGAGTTCCTACCACTTGCTGAGTTTGCCTACAACAACAGTTATCAGTCGAGTATTCAGATGGCCCCGTATAAGGCATTATATGGCAGGCGGTGTAGATACCACGTGGGATGGTTTGAGCCTGGTGAGGTTAGATTGATAGGGACTGAGTTAGTCCAGGATGCTCTAGATAGAGCAAAGTTGATCCAGGAGAGGCTTCGTACAGCATGGTCTCGTCAGAAAAGTTATGCGGACCATAGAGTTCGAGAGTTGTCTTTCATGGTTGGTGACAAAGTATTGTTTAAGGTTTCACCTATGAAGGGTGTCATGAGGTTTGGGAAGAAAGGAAAGTTGAGTCCTAGGTACATTGGTCCTTTTGAGATACTTAAGAGAGTTGGAGAGGTGGCATAAGAGTTGGCCTTGCCGCCCAGCTTATCCAGCGTCCATCCAGTATTCCATGTGTCTATGCTCCGGAAGTACATTGGAGATCCGTCTCATGTATTAGATTTCAGTACCATTCAGCTTGATGGTGATCTATCCTATGATGTGGAGCCTATTGCTATTTTGGGTCGTCAGGTGAGAAAATTGAGGTCTAAGGAGATTGCATCAGTTAAGGTTCAGTGGAGAGGTCGACCCGTGGAGGAGGCCACTTGAGAGATAGAGCGGGAGATGCGGAGCAGATATCCTCACTTGTTTGAGACTTCAGGTATGATTCTTGACCCGCTCGAGGATGAGCGTTTGCTTAAGAGGGGGAGAATGTGACGACTCGGCCCATCATCACGGGAATTACCACCCCGTTATGTTGTAAATATATGTTTTATGATTTTATATCAGTGTTAGAGTCTATCGGGTGAGTTAGGAGTGAATTGGATTGAAAATGAGGCATGTAGCCTTTTTGAAGGAAACTTGAATAAGAAAAGTCAACCTGGAGTTGACTATTTGGTTAGAGGGCTCGGAATCGGATTCTGATGATTCGGTTAGTTCCGGGAGGTGATTTGTGACTTAGGGGAGCAATCGGAATTGAATTTGGAGGTCCGGTGTAGAAATAGGCTTGAATTGGCTAAGGTTGAATTTTGGCGAAATCCGAACGGTAGGTGAGATTTTGATCCGGGGTCGGAATGGAATTCTGACAATTCCTGTAGCTCTGTTAGCTGATTTTAGATGTTCCTGCAAAATTTCAGGTCATTCGGACGTCATTTGGTCGGTTTTTGATGGAATGTGCAATTCGGAAGTTTTGAAGAAACTTAGGCTTGAATCCATGTGTAATTGGTGATTTTGATGTTTAGGATGGTGTTTTTATGATTGGAACAAGTCCGTATCGTGTTTTGGGGTATGTTGGTGGTTTTCGTTGGGGTCCCGGGGGCCTCGGGGTGAATCCGGACCATCATCCGGCATTTGGAAGCAAGAAGTGACCTGTTGTAATCTGTAGATCACTGGGCAGTGATTTGGCCTTCGCGTTCGCGAGGGCAAGGCCCGCGTTCGCGTAGGCCAGGTTCAGCATGCTTCGCGTTCGCGAGGGAGGTAACGCGTTCGCGTATTGGAAAGGCTGGGAAGCATCGCGAACGCGTGGGTGAAGGCCGCGTTCGCGTATGAGGGAGTTGGAACGCATCGCGTTCGCGTGGGTCTAGGCCGCGATCGCGAAGAAGGATTTGGCGAGGCCACGCGTTCGCGTGGGAGACTACGCGTTCGCGTAGAGTAAAAATCCGGAGCTGGGAAGTTGACCTTCGCGGTCGCGTGAAGGTGTGCCGCGTTCGCGATGAAGAAGAGGAAAAAGGCATCGCGTTCGCGTGAGAGGCGTCGCGAACGCGATGAAGGAAATAGGCTAGCAGTGAATTAAAAACCAGAACTGGTCAGTCGCGGGTTTAATACCCAAAACCTCCATTTTTGAGTTCCAATAGAAGAAATTGACGGGAGATTGCTGGGAAATCATCGGGGTTTCGTTGGAGGTAAGTTTTGTGGCTTAATTACATCTTTTTAACATGAAATCCTTGGTTAAATCCCTGTAAATGGAAGATTAAAGGTGGGTTTGAGCCCTAGGCCTAAATTAAAGAAAAACACCGATTTGAGTGGGCAAATGGAGTCCGATTTTGGTAAATTTTATATGCCTAGACTCGTATCGAGATGAGGATTCCGAATATGTAACTTTTGTAATTTTTTGAGAAGTGTACCGAAAGTCGGGTTTTGACAACTTTGGGAATTTTGATGTAAATTGAGTTGTATTGATTGGGTGTCGTTCTATTGGCCTAATTTGTTGTGTTTCTAGTGTATTTGATCAGATTCTACGCGTGCAGAGCTTGATTCTCGTGGCAAGGGCATTGCGGAGTAGTCGTCGCGCCGTATTGAGGTGAGTAATAGATGTGGGTGATGACCAGCGGGTTCGAAACCCCGGTATACCACTTTGTGACGTTGTATAGCGGCGAGACACGTACTCTCATGTGAGTGCGGGGTCGATTGTGATTGGGGACTATGGCTTAGTCCGACTTGTTGGCACTGTGTTATGATATTGGCTATTCTTGAGCCGTCGAACCTCCTTCTCGGATGGTTGCATACTATATATTGTGATATTGGTCGCTCTTGAGCCGAGGAACCCCCTTCTTGGGCGGTTGAGTATACTTGTGGGCCGTGAGCCAGTTATTGGATCCCGCGAGGATCGTTATCATTGTCTTATCATATTGACATGCTAGTTACTACCAGTCCGTAGCTATTTCTGTTATCATGCTATTTCCAATCTCTGGAACTTGGTATTACTGTTTTCCAACTGAAAAATGATAAAAAGGTTTTCAAAACTACTTTTGAGCCTGCGAGGTTGTATTTGCATATTAGCTGACTGGTAGTGGATCGGGCTGCGCGCCGCAGCGGTATATATGTTGGATCGGACTGCACGCCGCAGTGATATTGTGCTTGGGCTGTAGGAGCCCCTCCGGAGTCTGAACCCCCACAGTGAGCGCGGGTACCCAAATTGGATCGGGCTACGCGCCGTAGCGGTCATATCATGCATTGCATTGCATTTAGCTACATCTGATAGCTGTTATATTGTTTTACTAGTACTTGTTGGTATAGGTGTAGTTGATATTGATTCTGTGACAGGGTATTTGATTACAGCTTTACATAGTGCTTTATCGCGGATTTCTTATCTGCGCTGTCTTACCCTTGTTTATTACCACTGAGTCTGGCAGTACTCATTTTACTCCCTGCACCTTGTGTGCAAATCCAGGTACCTCTCAGCAGTGATCCAAGAGCTGTGCGAGGCGACATTTGTGGATATTCGAGGTAGCTGCAGAGTCCGCAGGACCTGATATTCCTTCTTACTGTCTCTTGATTTTGTATTGACTTTTCTTTCTACACTCGGTATCTTGTAAACCTTTATACACTCATGTTCAGTAGAGGCTCATGACTCTTGACCCTTCGGTCTACGGGAGTTGATGTATTATGGGACTTGGTTCCCCGTTTTCGTTATATGTATCGCTGTTATTTCATAAATTAATATGCTTAAACGGGTTAAAGAGAGCTTCTAGCTCCGTCGTTGATATTGATTGGTCGGACTGGCTTAGCAATGTGCTGGGCGCCATCACCACCGGATTTGGGGTCGTGACAGAACCCTTATTGCTCATTAAACACAGGTCGATTTCCGCCTCTACGACGCCAGATCCGCTTCCGCGAGATCGCTTCTGCGGTGAAGCTGGTTGCTTCTGCGACCCCGTCCAAGAACTAGGATTCCGCTTCTGTGGTCTCTAGGTCGCTCCTGCGACTTCGCTTATGGGGACGAATGTCCGCTTCTGCGGAAGATCCCAAACAACCCACTCTCACTTTTGCGGAAGTCTTTCCGATTCTGCGGGATCGCTTCAGTGATCCATGGTCCGCTTCTGCGGACTTGGCTGGCCTCCCAAAATCTCGCACATGCGCATAAATTGTCGCTTCTGTGGACTCGCTTCTAGGGTCCAAGCTCCGCAGAAGCGAAAACAACAGAAGGCAGACATCAGCCTGCTGCAAACTTCCAATTTTCTGCCGTTTAATCACCCGAACTCATCTCGAGGTCCCCAGGACCTCAACCAAAAGCACCAACCCACCCCACATCATGATACGAACTCGCTCCAATCATAAAAACACATCCTTAAACACAAAAATCACCAAATCAAAGCGAATTTAAGCCTAAGTTTCATCCAAAGCTTCCGAAACCTACATGCTATCAAAAACCCGACCAAACGATGTCCGAATGACCTAAAATTTGCAGACATATCCAAAATCACCTAATGAAGCTACTGCAACTGTCGGAATTCCATTCCGACTCCCAGATCAAAAGCTCATCTACCGTTCGAATTTCGCCAAATTTTCAAACTTCGGCATTTCAAGCCTAATTGTGCTACAGACCTCCAAAATACATTCCGAACGTGCTCCCAACCCCGAAATCACCTAACGGAGCTAATGGAACTATCGGATATCCGTTCCAATGTCACCCTAACACTTTTCTGAATACGGGCCATTTTTCAACTATAAGCTCTCATTTAGGGACTAAGTGTCCCAAAAACACTCCAAATTCTAGAACCGACCCTCCCGACAAACTAGAATAGGAGAAATCAACTTGGGGGCACAATTAAATTGGGGATCGGGGCATAAATTTCAAAAACCACCAGCCAGGTCGTTACATTTTGTATTATTAATAGTTTCGTTTTATCATGTCTTTAAATTTTAGTGTAATTATAAGTGTAAATATTTATTTATAATAGGTGCTATTTTTTGCCTATTAACTGAACTGATACAATAGCCTACCATAACCGTTACAATAGGATACAAATGGCGTTCCAGTAGGCAATGTAAACTATTGTCATAGGTCCCATAAACTGTTCCAAAATGCATATTTAACCGTTACGATAGCTTAAACAAACCGTTGCTATATCCAACATAACAGTAGCAAGAGCTTACATATGTGTTTCTTTAAATAATATGGCAACGATTAAAAACCGTTGTATAAACAATATAGTAACGGTTTAAAATCGTAACAATTAAAAAAAGTAACCGTTCCAATAGAGGAAGGGAAAACCGTTGCAATAGACATATCTGTTGTCACGGCTATGAAAACCGTTACAAGAACCGTTCCAACAGACCTATGGGGATGCCGGCTGAAGTGACGGTCTGTAAACCTCTCTCAAATCACTACGATAACGGTTTGACAGTCTATTGGAACGGTTTTCCAACCGTTACAATAGACCAATTTTTTAGTAGTGTTATTTTTGGAGTCCAAAGTGTTTTAAACGAAAAAACTAGTGTTAAAAAATGGTAACCAGACACACCAAAATCAAATATCTGGTGGCGACTCTGAAAAGTCCTTTTGAACGTAATACTTGGTCACTTTATGAAACTGAAACAATATTGAGCTTTACAAATCCCTTTAATATCTTTAAAGAGGTTGGTGAGGTGAAAAAGGGTTTTGACAAATAGTTGGTGTTAGAAGTAAATTGTAGTAATAAAAGATAGATGGGGTTACTAACGGCATGCATGGGATGACAATGTTTTAACCAATTGTTCCACGATGTGCTGCACAACCATGGAGTATCTCTTTTGTTCAAACTGTACTTAAAATTGCATTGTGTATTTTGACTGTTTATTTGAAATTTGGGTTTTTACTAAGTGTAAATTTAAGTTTTAATTAGGCGAAATGCGTTGATGATTTATTTAGGTTGACCACAACGACCAATTGGCCACTTTATATAGCCTTTACCATATGAGTTAACACTTTAATACACATTGATAGACAAACAAAACTAAGTGATCAGATCATTTAAAATGATAACATAGGTAATGTTTCCAAAAATATGAGGTTTAGTAAGTAAGGAAATTACCCGCTAAGGCTAAACTCCTATCACGTTGTGTTGTAAGTCATGCATGCTTAGTGTTACGCGGCACCTTCATGAGATTCCTTAGAAGGGCGACATAAGGCTAAGCAACTGATATCGGTGCAATTATTGTCCGCCAACTGAGGTCCCCTTCGTATGCTAGACTATATTCTCAGTGCCGTACGGGAAAATCAATGACAAGAGCAATTAAGAAAACAAAAATGAGAATTGAGAATGAAATAAAGCTTAATTGTATTAATGAAAGCTATTACAGAAAAGCAACGTGGTGTCGAGGGGGGAGAGACACCAGTACAGAGAATTGTTTGCTTGCTAGAAAGATGATTTCTTGATCCCCCCTAATAATGCTTAAAAAAACCAAAATATACAAGACTAGACTTGACTAAGCTAGAGAAACATAATGGAAGTACATGAAATAAAACTACTCTATATTTACAATAAAAAGGACTTAGTATTCTACAAGGCAGAAACAAGTCCATTGTCAGCAATAGTGTTTTTGGTATCATGTGCAGTGTTGTCTGCTCATTCGGAGTTGTAGGTATCTGCTTGCGGCTCGGCATTGGCGAAGGATATCGGTGGGGGCGATAGAGGCACATGCATGCTTGTCACTTGGTGCGACAAAGACCATTGGGCCATCCGCGGAGCTTGGCATTGGGATGCTTGCTAGGACGCCACGGGGTGCGCCTAAGAGGTCATGGGACACGGCAGGAAATACGGCCATGACATTCTCCCCAACCTGAGTTGGTGACATCCTCGGTGCCTTACTTGTAATATAATCTTCAATTAGGCTCTTGTAGGCTTTGGGGTTTGTTCCCCTCTCCCACATATTCTTCTCTACATCACAACCCTGCCATTTCACCACGAACTCTTGGTGATCTTTCCTTGAGGCATAAATCACTCTATCATCAAGGATAGCTTTAACGCGTCTTTGAATTGGGACCTCGAATACTAGGTATTATGAGCTGGATCCGCAAAGGATCCTCCGTATCTTCCCGAAAAGGTTTCAGGAGACTGACATGGAAAACATGATTAATTTTATAACAAGTTGGGGTATCCACCCGATATGGAACTTTTCTAATGCTCTTTCAATGGACAAGGTGTATTTTTGTAATAGGCGAGTGTCATGGACCCCCGAAAATAAGTACCGCTTTGGGATTTTGACCTTCACTTTGTCTCCTACTTGGTATTAAAAAAAAGCGACGATTTTGATCAGCATTCCTCTTCATCAGCTTTTGAGCTTTGACAAAATAGCTCCGCACTATCTCAAGATTTTGCTTCCATTCTTTTGAGAAGCTAGCAGCTTGAGGAGATTTAGACATGTTTGGTGCACTCACTGTATGTGGGAGTAGTGGTTGTTGTCCGATAACAATTTCAAAAGCACTTTTGTTTGTACTAGATATCTTTTTTGAATTGAAACACAGTTGAGCAACATCCAAAAGCTTCACCCAATTCTTCTGCGATGCGGTTACAAAGTGGCGGAGATATTCCTCTAACATACCATTGAACCACTATGTCTGTCCATCAGATTGTGGATTAAAACTTTAGTTGTGACTCAATTGACCCAAGGCAGTTAAAGAGTTAGGTCCAAATGTTTCTAGTGAAGCATGAGTCGCTATCACTAAAATTAATTTTGGGAAGGCCCCAATATTTGATGACATGAAAGAAGAATAGTCGAGATGTATCTTCTGCTGATATATATTGTGGGGCTTCAATAAAGGTAGAGTGCTCGGAATATCGATCTACCACAACCAAGAAAGTTGTGAGATCTCCGACCTTGGAAAATCTGATAATGAAGTTCTAGGATACGTTTTCCCAATGTCTGTTTGGGATAGATAGTGGTTCCAAGAGCCCTGCATGTCTCAAGTGGTTCGACTTGTCTTTCTGGCATACTAGAAAAATCTTCACATACTAAGTGATAGCATCGGCCATTTGGGGCCAATGATATTCACAACAAATTAATGCTATGGTGCGTTATTCACCGGGATGGTCAGCCCATAGAGTATCATGACATTCTACCAGAACCGTCCTTTGCAGATCTCGTCATTTAGGAACATAAAGTCGGTTCCCTTTCTCTTTTAGAAAACCATCTTCAATGTAGAACTGGCGAGTTTTGCCATGTCATACCAAATCAACCAAATACTGTGCAGCAGGATCCTTGGTGAGTAGATCTCGTATCTGGTTCTTGATGGAGGTGGATACTTCGCTACCTTTTAGGGTGGCGAGTAGGCACACCAATGCTAGATCAGCTCTATGACTTAGCGCATCAACAACATTATTGGTCTTTCCACTTCGGTACTCCAAGTTGAAGTGGAATTTAGCTAGAAGTTCCTGCCACCTAGCCTATTGACCATTCAGCATCGGTTGGGTCATGAAGTGACTAACTGTTGTGTTGTCTGTTTTGACCACGAATGGGATCCCCAGCAGATAGTGCCTACAAAGGCCCAATCAATGGACGACAACTAATAATTCTTTCTTATGGGCATCATAGCATCATTCTGCATCCTTCAGCTTTCGGCTCTCATACGCTACATGATGCCCTTTTTTTAGCAAGGCACCGCCGAGGGCATAGTCGGATGCATCCGTTTGTACCTCGAGTGGCTTGGCAAAGTATAGGAGGGCCAAGACCGGGCTACTTGACATAACCATTTTTAATGTGTTGAAGGCCTCAGCTCACCTTGGTCACTAATCCCAGAGTGTGACGTTCTTCATGAGTTATGTCAAGAGCACCGCAATGAGGGAGTAGGTTTTCACAAATTACCATTAGAAGTTGCATAGGCCAATGAACGCCCTCAAGGCGTGGACATCCTTAGGCGGCAGCCATTCTGTGATTGCCTGAATATTCTTTTAGTGCATCTTGATCTGTCCTTCCTTGATGACTTGTCTGAGGAAGTTAATTTTCTTTTGAGCAAAGAAGAACTTGGATAGCTTCGCATATAGTTCATGCTCCCACAATCGAGTTAGGATCTTCCGCAAGTGTAGTACGTGTTCTTCTAATGTTTGACTATATACCACAATGTCATCCAAGTAGACCACCACGAATTCGTCTATGTACTCTGGGAAGATTCGGTTCGTAAGAGTGCAAAATGTAGCTGGGGAATTAGTCAAGATGAATGGCATAACCAGGAAGTCGTACGACCCATATCTTGTCATAAGGTCATCTTGTTTCCATCACCCTCTGCGATCCAAACTTGACAGTAACCTATCTTGAGGCCTATCTTGGTGAACACCATCGCACTACCCAGTCTATCAAATATGTTTTCCATTGAAGGAATAGGGTACTTATACTTGACAGTGATTTTGTTTTATAGCCCGATAATCCATACAGATTTGCAGGCTGCCACCATGTTTCTTTTGGAATAGAACAGGGGACTCGAAGGATACAATGATCCTTGTATCTAGCATTTCCGTTAATTATCTCTGAAGCTCAGTGCGTTCGAGTTGTAACATTCGGTAAGGCACTTGGGCAGGTGGCTTCATGCCCGACACCAACTTAATTTCATCGTCCACAGTACGTCTAGGTGGGAGCCGCTTTGTCATGTCTTGTCGCATGGCATCTTAAAACTCCAGTAGTAGCTCCTTTATGGATTCATAAATTGGACCCGAGGAGCATTTTATATCTTCCACACAGAGGGTTGTCAAGAATGTAGGTTCATTTCTTTTGACCCCCTTCTTTAACTGCAAGGCCAAGATGTTCTCAACGGCCATCTTCATGGGCATGCACGGGATAATACAGGGCTTGGCCCTATTTGTTCCCATAATCAGTAGCATGTCTGAAAATGGTATATGCATGATGTTGGTTTGCATTAGGAATTTCATCTCAACTATCAACTTGAAGTCATCTATGATCACCACATGCAGGTTACATTATCCTTCGCAAAGGCCAAGCTTCACCAGTACCTCTTTGGCTATTCCACCCATTGGCTGGGGAGGTGAGTTGATAGCCTTGACACGACCTCTACCTTTCCCTGCAACTAGACCAAGGCACTATACCTGAGTCGAGGCTAAGTAGTTGTGGGTGGCACCCGTGTCAATTATAGCTCGAATAGGCTTTCCATTACCTTCATCTCAATGAACATTAAGGTCTTCTCTTATTTAAGAGGAGTCTCCTCATCTGCCTTCTTTTTCCCTTTCTTGGGGACTGGACATGGGTTCTTCTTGTTACGAATACCAGTACTGGTCTCCGCTAATGCATTAGAAATGGAGCCAACAATTGCATCTAAGGAACCTACTGGTTTAGTCTATTCTACATCGTCTGAGTCGTTATTAGTCCTATTATCAAAAGACTTATGGGTGTTCATCTATGCATGTGGGAACTCATTGTTCTAATTTGGTTTGCTGCCAGTGACGACATCTTAAAGGAGGCTTTCTCCCCCGGTCATTGTTGTTTGACACAACATTGTTGTTGCTTGAGGAGTGAGCCTTAGATTTAGTTGAGCTCCAATCTCTACCACTTCTTCTAGGGCCACTGTGAGCACATGATTTTTTCCCTAAGCAATTCTATTCCAAAAGTTTCAAATAAAATGATTTATTTATTATTTTACCATTTTTTTGTGGATTTTTGTTGAAATTGGTGTTAATTGTTGAATTTTAATTCATTATAAAAATACAAAATATACAAATACATTAGGGGGTTTATTCAATTGATCCAACGGTCATGTGATGAAGGCCACATAATAAAGAAACGACATCGTGTAATAACGTTAATCTGAACCGTTAGTTTAATCAATCCAATGGCACGATTAAATTGTCATTGAAATGAAACAGTGTCGTTAAAGGAAAAATGAATCTGAGCAATTGGTTTATTAGATCCAACGGTCTCAGTTAATTAAAGGGTTTTAAATATACGAAAAAACCATTACACCCTTAAACATTTCCCCCTTCTTCTTCATTAACCAACCCTCGCTGCCCGGATATTTTCTCAAAGCCCGCCGGAACCCTAACGGCAGAAGATGGCAAGTATGCCAAACCCTCCGCCCTTAACACCCCAGATACCTCTCAACGTCGTTTTCCAACCCATACACCTCTTTTTTCTTTAATAAGTCCCCTACATCTTGAATTTTCAAATAAACATCGCTGGAACCCTATTTCCGGCGAACGACCCTTCACCCAAAATGAGACGAAATCATACCAGGAACACTCCTCGACACCCTTAACCCAAATATGAAGCCTTTAAGTCCCAAAGACCCCTGAAAAAACGAAAAAAGTCAAAAAGGAGTCTGTCTGCATCTAAAAATTTCAAGAAAAGGCCATACAAGGCCCACGGACTACCAGAGTTGTTTCTATAAAGAGAAAATAAGGAAAAGAAAAGAAAAAATGATGAAGAAAGCTAAGTATTCCATTCTTCTTTCTTTTTTGATTTTTGATTTTTATTTTTTGTATGCATGTGTGTTTCCATCTCTGATTCTTTATTTTTTTAGACCGTCTGAATCATTTTTTAGACCGTCTGAATCTAAAGTTGATACTGTTTAAAAAAAGAGATAACAAATAATTTTTCAATGCTATTTCTATATTGACTTTTGATATTAATTATGTTTTAGTAGGAAATAAATATTTGATTAGTTTCCAGAAATTTTAGATTTTTTATCAGTGATTTCGATTTCTGTTTATGCTTTTTGATTTCCATTAGATTTAATTGTGTTTGCCTATTTATGAATTTGTTAATTAGTGATGGATTTTGGATAATTGGTAGTTTAATTAGTCTGATTGTTTTATAGATGTTTGATGTTCGTATAAGTAACTGACTGATTATGATTAGTTTTGTTAATTAGTTTGTTAAATCCTATAGTTATGATTAAATCAAGGTTGATAATCTAAGGGATAAAAGGGTAAAAGGCAGTAAGGGTAATCGGTAAATAGGATTTGGATTCAGGGGTGATTTGAAAATACATAATTGGTTTAATTGTAATAAAACTTAGGAGGTGGGGTAATGTGGTCAATAAAAAGATAATGGAATAAAATACTAGTTAGAAGTGGGGATAAAAGGGCAAAAATAAAGGAATAGAACATTCTAGATAGGTCAAAAGGGTTAATTTTGTATTCATAAATGGTTTTAATCGATTAACTATAAAATAACAGGGGTACAATTGAAATAAAAAAGGGACTGTTGATAAAATCTGATATTTGAACTTCCCTTTCTTTTTGTTCTATAAATAGGCCTCACTTGGCCTCTTTGAATAAGTTTTGAAATCTGAAATCCTCTTGAATTATCTGTGCAATTTTAAGCCTTCATAAACTCTTCATTTCCAAAATATAAAATTAAAAATAACAAAAAAAAATAGAAGTAATTCGAAGATTCTACAGTTACATTAGTTTCTCACATTAGTTCGAAGATTATTTGGTGCTGTTTGTCAATTTATATGCTGTTATTACTGTTGATCTATTATTTCTGCTGGATTTGAGTCTGTTGATCTCAGAGCTGTGATTAATTGTTGTTGAATCCTCATTGTTGATCCTTTTCCTGTTAATTTCAATTAGATCCTCATTGGTTTTCATCTTATTTCCCGGTATATTTCTACTGCTTATTGGTGTAGTAATAATTCGAAGAAATGAAGTAGAAGTGTTCATGTAACACTTCAGTTTGTTTCTGTTTCTACAAGTGAATATGCATTTATGTAAATTTAGTTAGGAACATTTGTATTCAATTAGGAGTAATCTAAAGATGTAACTAAACTATATATACTTGGACTGTTTGAACTTTACAATGATGTAGATTGTCACAGTAAAGTAGTTGTATTTGAAATATGTTAACTAATGGACTGTTAAACTAGCTTAACATTAGCTTAAGAGCATGTGAATTCTGTATCATTAGCATTAGTTTGTTCTGGTTTTAAAATCAGAGTTGTATTATTAATTGTTATTTCAAAAAATCATAAACATAATAGTAGGATTTTAGTTGAAACTAGGAATTAGTATGATCATATTCACGCCTCAAGTAGTAGTCAATTGAAGAGTATGGGTAACTCGTTAGGCTTAATTACAAGCAGATCATTTCCATTTAACAATCAAAGTCTCCAAATGTCACAACCCAAACACTGGTCGTGATGGCGCCTAACATTGCTAGGCAAGCCCGACCATTACCCAATAACCAATCCAATTATCAATTCAAAGACATTCCAATTAAAGACAATTATCCTGTTTTCATAATAATAATAAAAATGCGGAATTCAAAACAACTGAAATAACAACCCAATACTATCTGGTGTCACAAGTCTGAGCCTCTAAACATCTGAGTAATACCCTATATAACTGAGTCTAAGAAGGAAAGCAAAAGATAATGGACGGAGAGATCGGCTCCTGCGGACGCCGGCATCTACCTCGATGACTTCGCAGAAGCTGAAACAGCAGTAATATAGCTCAACTACCCTCCTGAATCCCTGTATCTGCACACAAGGTGCAGGGAGTAGAGTGAGTACTTCTAGCTCAGTGAGTAGTAATAATAAATTATAACTGAAGATAAGAAAGCCTGCAAGGACACTAAATAGTTCTAAAGGCAACAGTACAGGCAATAACATCTCTAAAGTGGAAAGTCCAGTATCAGACTACTACTGTCTCACATTAATCCAACACTACGGCGGCGCACATCCCGATCCTTACTAATATTGTTGCAGCGTGTAGCCCAATCTAATATAATATATATAAAACTGTGGCGTGCAGCCTGATAAAATATAATAGATATAATATTGCGGCATGCAGCCCGATCCAATAATATATATAACTGCGCTCACTAGGGGTGTGTGCAGACTCCGGAGGGGCTCCTTCAGCCCAAGCGCTATAATACTGCACCGTGCAGTCCGATCCACATATATATATCACTGCGCCATACAGTCCGATCCACACACACACACACATGTATATATATATATATATATATATATATATATATATCATTACGGCGTGCAGTCCAATACATATAAATAATACTGCGGTATGCAGTCCGATCCAATACATGTATATGTATATACTGCTGCGGCGTGCAGCCTGATCCGGTATATATATCAATACGTCCCCATGGGTCCTCGACCCCTCTCAGTCAATATAGACTTGGCCTCTCGGGCCCACTCAGCTAGAACATGGTATTCAACCCTAGGTGTTCTCACTTAGAGTACATTTCTAGTACCGATTCATGTTATGCTTTACAGCTAAGAGTACGACTGAGAGTATGTGTTCAACAGGTATATGGGTCATTTAGCTCCACAGGCTTCCCTAAGGTTCTACAGATCGGCACAAGGCCCCAAACCGGCCATAGTCCTAGCTCGCCTTGTGCTTTCCTCACAAATCGACCTCCTCGGATGCCAAATCTGATCAAAACCAATAATAATACATCAAAATAGGCTAATGGAACATAGCCCAATCGAAAAGACTCAAAAAACTCCCAAACACACGAAGTTGCCAAAACCTGAGCCCCGGGCTTACTTCTCGAAAAATTAGTAAATTCACATTTTCAGAATCCTAGTCTCGCCACGAGCCCGTGCATATAAAATTTATCAAAATCGGACTTCAAATGAGCCGCCAAATCACGATTTACATAGCAAAAATCCAAGCCCTAACTTCCTCAATTTATACTAAAATGCAGAGAATTAATGGAAGATTCTTCGATAAATTGATGTATTATGGCCATGAGACTTACATCTAATCACTTCCCGATGAAATACTCTTCAAATTATATCAATTAGCTCTCAAGGTGTGCAAATATTGACGAAAATATGAAGGGGTTCACGACAGATTTCTTTTTAAAAACCCTTCTGTCCAGTTAAATTTAACCCTACGCGAACGCGACGCCCATCACGTGTTCGCGATGAACAAATACGGCTCCAGTCCATTTTTATTATATGTGAATGCGAACTTCCAGACGTGAATGTGATGGTCAATTTCTCCCACTCTACGCGAACACGGACAGACTATCGCGAACGCAATTCACCAGGTCCTACACCTACACGTTCGCATCCCCTCCTTCGCGAACGCGAAGGCAAAAAAATCCCCCAGCTCTCCAGATATACTACATGTTCGCGTGAACCACATCGCGAACGCGATGAACAAAACCCTGCAAAAAATATGATAGCAAAAACTGAACTCCAACTTAACCAAAAATTATTCGTTTGGACCCCCGGATTCAGTCTGAGGCCCCGGGACCTCTACGAAAACCACTAACCTACTCCAAAAGACGATACAAACTTGTTCCAATCATAAAAACAGATCTTTAAACACAAAAAACCATCAAATTAAGGCGAATTCAAGCCTATGTTTCAATTAAAACTTCCGAAACCTACATTTAATCAATAACCCGACCAAACAATGTCCGAAAGACCTGAACATTTGCAGACATATCCAAAATCACATGACGAAGCTACTACAACTGTCAGAATTCCTTTCGGACTCCCGGATCAAAATATCACCTATCGACCGGAATTCGCCAAAATTCCAAATTTTCCTATTCACGATTATTTCTACATCAGACCCCCAAAGTCAATTTAGATCGTTCACCTAAGTCAAAAATCAACCTCGGAAGCTAATCGAACCATCAGATTTTGATTCTGAGCCCTTTAACTCACAAGTCAACGTCCGGTTGATTTTTTTCAAACTATTCCTTCATCAAAGAGACTATTTATACCATTTCCTACCAAACTCGATCCGATTAGACTCAATTTTACCAAATGCATATTGAAACATGACAAGCATATAAAGGGGAATACAGGGAGGTAACTCACCTGACGACGAACCGAGTCGTTACATTCTCCCCAACTAAAACAAATACTCGTCCTCGAGCGGAACAAGAAACATACTTGGAGTCTCAAATAAGCGGGGATATCTACTCCAAATCTCCTACTTGGTCTCCCAAGTAGCCTCCTCCATGGGCCAACCTCTCCATTGCACCTTTACTGAAGCAATAACCTTGAAACTCAACTTACGAACCTGTCGACCTAGAATAGCCACCGACTCCACATCATAAGATATATCATCATCGAGCTGAATCGTACTGAAGTCCAACACATGAGACGGATCCCCAACATACTTTCGGAGCATAGAGACATTGAATGCTGGATGCACACTGGACAAGCTAGGTGGCAAAGCCAGCTCATACGCCACCTCTCCAATCCTCCTAAGTATCTCAAAATGGCCAATGAACCTGGGACTCAGCTTCCCTTTCTTCCCGAACCGCATAACACCCTTCATGGGTGAAACCTTCAATAAGACCCTCTCGTCAACCATAAAAGATACATCTTGAACCTTCTGGTCCGCATACCTCTTCTGGCGTGACGGTGCTGTGTGAAGCCTCTCCTGGATCAACTTCACTCTCTCCAAGTCATCCTAAACTAAGTCAGTCCCTTACAATCTAGCCTCTCCAGGCTCAAACCATCCCACATGAGATCTACACCGTCTACCATACAACTCCTCAAACGGGGCCACATGAATACTCGACTGATAATTATTGTTGTAGGCAAACTCTGCAAGTGGGAAAAACTCATACCATGATCCTCCAAAATCGATCACACAGGCACACAACATATCCTCCAAGATCTAAATAGTGCGCTCAGATTGTCCGTCTGTCTGGGGATGAAATGTTGTGCTCAACTCTACCTGCGTACCCAACTCCCGCTGAAATGCCCTCCATAACTGGGAAGTGAACTGAGTACCTCTATTCGATATAATAGACACTGGAACCCCATGTAATCTGACAATATCCCGAATAAAGAACCCTGCTAACCACTCTGATGAATAAGTAGTACATACTGGAATGAAGTGTGCGGATTTGGTTAGCTGATCAATAATAACCCACACTTAATCAAACTTCCTCGAATTCCAAGGGAGACCACACACGAAATCCATAGTAATTCGCTCCCATTTCCACTCAAGAATAACCATACGCTGAAAAATACCGTCCGATCTATGATGCTCATACTTGACCTGCTATAGTTGAGACATCTGGCTACATGACTCACAATATCCATCTTCATCTTCCTCCACCAGTAATGCTATCTCAGGTCTTTGTACATCTTCGCCACACACAAATGAATGGAGTACCGCGAGCTGTGAGCCTCTTCTAGTATCAACTCTCGAAGACCATCTACATTGGGCATGCAAATACGACCCTGCATCCCCAAAACACCATCAATATCAATAAACACATCCCTGGAAGCATCGTGTTGAACTCTGTACTTAAGGACAAGCAAATGTGGATCATCATACTGACGCTCTCTGATGCGATCATATAACGATGACCGAGAAACAACACAAGCCAACACTCGACTCAGCTCAGAAATATCCAACCTCATTGGCCGATTGGCCAACGCCTGAACATCACATGCAAATGGCCTATCCCCAACTAGAATATAAGCCAAGCTACCCATACAACCCGCCTTGCGGCTCAAAGCATCGACCACAACATTGGCCTTCTCCAGATGATACAATATGGTAATATCATAATCCTTAAGCAACTCAAGCCGCACTACTAGAAAATAGGCCTAAGGCAACGCCGCAGGTTCTGTTTCCATAGTAACAACAACAGTTACGATAAAGCTAGTTCCACGGTTTAGCGTCTATTGTGGTTTCTTACGCCGCCATTGGTCTATTGCAGCGTTTTCAAGCAACGGTTTAATAAGCGTATCCATAGGCACATCTACTACAACGGTTATATCATGATCAAAATCAACAATTAATAGTGAGTTATGACAACGGTTTTGAACCGCATTTATTTGTGTATTGCAACGACTGAGAATCGTTGCTATAGACATTCGATATTTTATATATTATTTTGTTTTACCTATTAGAACGGTTATTACAAGCTGATGCAACGGTTATGCTGAGCTACTGCAACGCTTATCCTGAGCTACTGCAACGCTTATTGGAAGCTATATAACGGTATCACAACAAGATAAATATATAATACACTGAAAGTAATACATAACTGACGAAATGAAAATATATTCATCAACATAATCATAATTCAAAATATACAACTATGATTATCCATTTAAAGTAAAATATACGATAAAAGTGTTTAATAATCCAAGAGTTGGAATATATAAGTTTGCAAAATAGTTAAAAAAACAAAAACATTCCTAGATTGTCTAAATATTTTTCGACCAATACTTTTATGTAAGGTCTTCAATGCTTTTATCTCCCCCTTGATCATTTGGTTCACTTGTAAATTCAAAAAGAACAGAAATAGTTGGAGTGTAGGAAAGAAATAAAATTGGCTTCTCAAAAATCTTGAATACATTGATTTGTCTGAAAATCAGTTATCTGGAAAGATTCCAAACACAATTGGAAATCTTTCCAATTTAGTCCTGATGTATGTGAATCAAAACCAACTAAAAGGAAACATTAATGCAATCAGCAGGAGTTGTAACGACCCGGCCCGTCGTTACGGGAATTACCACCCCGTTACCTTGCATTTACATATATTATGCTTTTAAAACAGTATTAGAGTATATCGGGTGAGTTAAGAGTGATTTGGATTGAAAATGAAACAAATAGCATGTTTGAAGGAAGCTTGAATATGAAAAGTCAACCAAGAGTTGACTATTGAGTTAGAGTGCTCGAAATCGGATTCTGATGATTCGGATAGTTCCGGGAGGTGATTTGTGACTTAGGGGAGCGATCGGAATTTAATTTGGAGGCCCGGTGTAGAAATAGGCTTGAATTGGCTAAGGTTGAATTTTGGCGAAATCCGAACGGTAGGTGATATTTTGATCCGGGAGTCGGAATGGAATTCCGACAGTTGCAATAGCTTCGTTAGGTGATTTTGGATGTGCCTGCAAAATTTCAGGTCATTCGGACGTCGTTTGGTCGGGTTTTTGATTGAATGTGCAATTTGGAATGTTTTAAGGAATTTAGGCTTGAATTCGATGCGAATTATGAGTTTTGATGTTGTTAGACGTGTTTTGAGGATTGGAGCAAGTTCGAATAAGGTATTAAGATGTGTTGGTGTGTTTGGATGAGGTCCCGGGGCCCTCGGGGTGTTTTCGGATGGTTAAACGGAAGAAAATCATGGAAATTGCAGGTTGAAGAGTCCGGTTCTGTCATTTTCGCTCCTGCGGAATTTTGGTCGCAGGAGCGAGTCCGCAGAAGCGGATATGGGAGCGCAGGAGCGGGTGTTTCGCAGAAGCGGACGCCTTTCCGCCGAAGCGGGGTCGCCGGTGCGACCCAATGATCGCAGAAGCGGACGAGGGCAATTGGGGCATGGTCCGCAGAAGCGGACGTTTCTCCGCTTGGGCGATACCGCAGAAGCGGTCAAGGACGCGCAGAGGCGGATTTTTCCGCAGAAGCGGAAGCTTCTTCGCAGAAGCGGGACCGCTTAAGCGGCCCTTGGTTCGCAGAAGCGGAAGTGGCCGGCTAGGCCTGGAACCGCAGAAGCGACCCTTTGGTCGCGGATACGGAAGCATAGAAGCGGAAAATGTTCCGCAGAAGCGAAAATCGCTGTAAGTAAGTGTATCAGAAGTTAGAAAAATTTCAGAAACATTTTAACATTTGGGGGTCTCGGCTTAAGGGCGATTTTGGGCGATTTTGAGGAGGAAATCAAGGGAAATCATCAGGTAATTAACTATGAACTCGTATTATGATTAGTATTGATAATATCATGCAATTATATCATGAAAATGGAAGAATTTGGGGTAATTATGGAGGATTTAGCCCTAGTCTTGGACTTTAGAAAATCAAGGTTTTGAACGGGCAAATGGAGTCCGATTTTGGTAAAATTGATATGCTTAGACTCGTATTGAGACGAGGGTTCCAGAAATGTGAATTTCGTAAATTTTCGGAATGTGGGCCCGGGGCTCGGGTTTTGACAACTTTGGGAATTTTGATGTAAATTGAGTTGCATTGATTGGGTGTCGTCCCATTGGCCTAAATTGTTGTATTTTTACTGTATTTGATCAGATTCTACGCGTGCGGAGCTTGATTCTCATGGCAAGGGCATCACGGACTAGTCGTGGAGTTGTATTGAGGTGAGTAATAGATGTGGGTGATGATCAGCGGGTTCGAAACCCCGGTATACCACTTTGTGACGTTGTATAGCGGCGAGACACGCACACTCTTGAGAGTGCGGGGTCGATCATGAACCGGAGACTACATATTAGTCCAACCTGTTGATATTATATTATTGGCTATTCTAGAGCCGTCGAACCTCCTTCTCGGATGGTTGTATATATATATATTGTGATAATGGCCACTCTTGAGCCGAGGAACCCCCTTCTCGGGCGGTTGATTATACATGTGGGCCGTGAGCCAGTTATTGGATCCCGCGAGGATCGTTATCATTGTCTTATCACATAGACATGCTAGTTTACTACTAGTCCGCAGCTATTTTTGTTATTATGCAAATTCCAATCTCTGGAACTTGATATTACTGTTTTCCAACTGAAAAATGATAAAAGAGTTTTCAAAAACTACTTTTGAGCCTGCGAGGCTGTATTTGCATATTAGCTGACTAGTAGTGGATCGGGCTGCGCGCCGCAGCGAGATATATGTTGGATCGGACTGCACGCCGCAGGAATATCTCTATGAGATGTGCTTGGGCTGTAGGAGCCCCTCCGGAGTCTGAACCCCCACAGTGAGCACGGGTACCCAAAATTGGAGTCTGGCTACGCGCCGTAGCGGTCATATCATGCATTGCATTGCATTTAGCTACATCTGCTAGCTGTTATGCTATTTATTGGTATTTGTTGGTACAGGTACAGTGAAGATTGATTCTATGACAGGGTAGCTGATTATAGCTTTACATAGTGCTTTATTGCGGATTTCTTATCTGCGCTGTCTTACCCTTGTTTATTACCACTGAGTCTGGCAGTACTCATTTTACTCCCCGCACCTTGTGTGCAGATCCAGGTACCTCTCAGCAGTGATCCAGTAGCTGTGCGAGGCGACGTTTGTGGATATTCGAGGTAGCTGCAGAGTCCGCAGGACCCGATATTCCTTCCTACTGTCTTTTGATTTTGTATTGACATTTCTTTCCGCACTTGGTATTTTGTAAACCTTTATACACTTATGTTCTTTAGAGGCTCATGACTCTTGACCCTTGGTCTATGGGAGTTGATGTATTATGGGACTTGGTTCCCTGTTTTCGTTATTTGTATCGCTATTGCTTCGTGACTTGATATGCTTAAATGGGCTAAAAGAGAGCGTCTAGCTCCGTTATTTATATTGATTGGTCAGGCTGGCTTAGCAATGTGCTGGGCGCCATCGCGACCGGATTTGGGGTCGTGACAAGTTGGTATCATAGCCTAGGTTTACTAGGCCTCGTGAGTCTTGAGCCGGTTAGTAGAGTCTTGTGGATCGGTACGGGGACGCCTGTACTTATCCTCGGGAGGCTGCGAACCTTTAGGAAACACTTCACTTTTCTTGAACTCTGTCGTGCGATCTTGTTGTTCCGAGAACTGAACTTCTATATTCTATTCTCTCGCAGATGGCGAGAACGCGAGCATCGGGACGAGGTGGACGACCTCCATTGCCACCTGTTAGAGGCCGTGGGCGCGGTCGTGCTAGAGTTAGAGGTAGGGCAGCCGAGGCAGTGCCAGCTGACCCGCCCTGTTGTACCAGTTCAGGAGCAGCCCCCAGTGGTTGAAGCTCCAGCAGTCCCGGTTCAGGGCCAGACTATATCTATTGCTATTCCCGGTC
Source organism: Nicotiana noctiflora (assembly GCA_032618575.1). NCBI lineage: Eukaryota > Viridiplantae > Streptophyta > Magnoliopsida > Solanales > Solanaceae > Nicotiana > Nicotiana noctiflora. Next base: position 78,335 of record JASVEL010012593.1, read on the forward strand.
TTCGGGAAACTCTTGCCCGGATATTATCGGTGTGTTCCGGTTTGGCTCGGTAGTTTCGGCCACCGCTACCGTAGCGACATCTCGGTCGGGGGTGGTCGGCGGACCCTGCAGCTCGCACACCGATCCGGTTGTTCGGGGACTTCGGACGCCAGCAGGTCGTCCCCGCTCGGTGGTTGCACCGGTTATTCCTCCAGCCGCACCAGCTCCAGCTCCAGAGCATATGGTTCGGGTTATGCCCGAGGACGAGCAGCGGCGTCTTGAGAGATTTGGTAGACTTCAGCCACCCCATTTCGGTGGCGTTGAGGGCGAGGATGCCCGGGGTTTCTTGGATAAATGTCGGAAGATGCTCTGCGTACGGCTGGTATTCTTGAGTCCAGCGGAGTTTCATTTACTACATTTCGGTTCACTGGTCCCGCATTTGATTGGTGGGAGGAGTTTGAGAGGCGTAGGCCCGCAAGAGCAGCACCTCTCACATGGCAGCAGTTCTCTACTCTCTTTCTAGAGAAATATGTACCTCGGTCTCGTCGTGAGGAGCTACGTCGCCAGTTCGAGTGGTTGATTCAGGGCGACATGTCTGTGACTCAGTATGAGCTTAGATTCACTCGGTTGGCTAGGCATGCCACATGGATGATCCCCACTGATAGGGAGAGGATCAGGAGGTTCATTGATGGCCTCAACTACTCTATCCGTATTCTTATGACCGGCGAGCGAGTTCTGTCATCATCGTTTGAGCAGGTAGCTGATATGGCACGCTCCATTGAGGCGGATCGTCGCCGAGAGAGAGAGGAGCGGGAGGCCAAGAGGCCTCGTGGTTCTCGCAGTTTCAGTGGTGCTCCATCTAGAGGGCATTCCCAGCAGAGCAGAGGTCGCTCATCTAGACCTTCTCATTCAGGCCGCCCGGAGCAGAGCGGAGGTTCTTATGGTCGTGGTCGACAGGGATTTCAGCAGGGTCAGTCATCGCTTGGTGCCCTCCCAGCCCAGAGTGCAGCACCTACTTCTCCAGCACCAGGTGCATGTTATGAGTGTGGTGAGTTTGGCCATATGAGGAGACATTGCCCTCGTCTACGTAGGGGCAGGACTCAGCAGAGGGATCGGCCCTCCTCTTCAGCACCATCTCAGTCTAGTAGAGGTGGAGGTCAGTCTTCTCGTGGTCGCCCCAGGGGCGAGGAGAGATCTGGTGGAGGCCAGGCACGGTTCTATGCACTTCCTGACAGGCGTGATGCGGTTGCCTCCGATGCAGTGATTACAGGTATCATTTCTGTCTGTCACAGAGATGCCTCTGTTCTATTTGATCCAGGGTCCACATATTCTTACGTGTCCTCTTATTTTGCACATCATTTGAGTGCGACTCGTGGTATTCTTGATTTACTTGTTCATGTATCCACCCCCGTGGGTGATACGATTGTTGTGGATCATGTCTATAGATCCCGTGTTATATCTATTGGGGGTCTGGAGACCCAGGCAGATTTGTTATTGTTGGGCATGGTGGACTTTGATGTTATATTGGGTATGGACTGGTTGTCTCCGTATCATGCTATATTGGACTGTCATGCTAAGACAGTTACGTTGGCCATTCCTGGTATTTCTCGGATTGAGTGGCGGGGTTCGACCGATTTCGTCCCTAGCCGTGTTATTTCGTTCTTAAAGGCTCAGAAAATGGTTGAAAAAGGGTGTTTATCGTACTTAGCTTTCGTGAGAGATGTGGGAGCCGAGTCTCCTAGCATTGATTCTGTACCTGTTGTGAGGGATTTCCCAGATGTATTCCCCTCAGACCTGCCGGGCATGCCGCCGGACAGGGATATTGATTTTGGCATTGACTTGGTGCCGGGCACTCAGCCCATTTCTATTCCTCCGTATCGGATGGCACCAGCCGAGTTGAAGGAATTGAAGGAGCAGCTCCAGGAACTCCTAGATAAGGGGTTTATTCGGCCGAGTGTGTCGCCGTGGGGTGCACCAGTCCTGTTTGTTAAGAAGAAGGACGGATCTATGAGGATGTGTATTGACTATAGGCAGCTAAACAAAGTAACAGTGAAGAATAAGTATCCTCTGCCTCGTATTGATGATTTGTTTGATCAGCTCCATGGAGCTAGGGTGTTCTCGAAGATTGATCTTCGTTCAGGCTACCATCAGCTGAAGATTAGAGAGTCTGACATTATGAAGACTGCATTCCGGACCGGATATGGTCACTATGAGTTCCTTGTGATGTCTTTTGGGCTGACCAACGCCCCAGCAGCATTTATGCATCTGATGAACAGTGTATTCAGACCGTATCTTGATTCATTTGTAATTGTATTCATTGATGACATACTTGTCTACTCTCGTAGCCAGGAGGAGCATGCTCGGCACTTGAGTGTTGTATTGCAGAGATTGAGAGAGGAGAAGCTATATGCTAAATTCTCCAAGTGCGAGTTTTGGCTCGAGTCCGTAGCATTTCTGGGACATGTGGTGTCTCGTGATGGTATTCGGGTTGATCAGAAAAAGATAGAGGCGGTGCAGAGTTGGCCTAGACCGTCCTCAGCTACAGAGATCGGGAGTTTTCTTGGCTTGGCGGGGTATTATCGCCGGTTTGTTCAGGGATTTTCATCCATTGCTTCTTCATTGACTAAATTGACCCAGAAGGGTGCACCATTCGTGTGGTCGGATGAGTGCGAGGAGAGCTTTCAGAAGCTCAAGACAGCTTTGACCACAGCTCCAGTGTTAGTATTGCCATCAGCTTCAGGTTCATATACCGTTTATTGTGATGCCTCGAGAGTGGGAATTGGTTGTGTGTTGATGCAGGAGGGTAGGGTCATTGCTTATGCTTCTCGTCAGTTGAAGCCCCACGAGAAAAACTACCCTGTTCACGATTTGGAATTAGCTGCTATTGTGCATGCCTTGAAGGTTTGGAGGCATTACCTATATGGTGTATCTTGTGATGTATATACAGACCACCGCAGCCTTCAGCATTTGTTTAAGCAGAAAGATCTAAATTTGAGGCAGTGGAGATGGCTTGAATTGCTTAAAGACTATGATATTACTATCTTGTATCATCCCGGGAAAGCCAATGTAGTGGCTGATGCATTGAGCCGGAAGGCTATTAGTATGGGCAGTTTGGCGTATATTCCGGTTGGGGAGAGACCCCTAGCAGTTGATGTTCAGGCGTTAGCTAACCAGATGGTAAGGCTGGATATTTCTGAGCCCAGTCGGGTGATGGCTTATGTAGTAGCTCGTTCTTCTTTATATGATCGTATTCGAGAGCGCCAGTATGATGATCCACACTTACTTGTCCTTAAGGACAGAGTTCAGCATGATGATGCTAGGGATGTCACTATTGATAGTGATGGTGTGTTGCGGATGCAGGGTCGGATATGCGTGCCCAATGTTGACGGCCTTCGTGAATTGATATTGGAGGAAGCCCATAGCTCGCGGTATTCTATTCATCCAGGAGCCGCGAAGATGTACCAGGATTTGAAGCAGCATTACTGGTGGAGAAAGATGAAGAAAGATATTGTGAGCCATGTGGCTCGGTGTCTTAACTGTCAGCAGGTCAAGTATGAGCATCAGAGACCTGGTGGTGTATTCCAGCGTATCGATATTCCGGAGTGGAAGTGGGAAAGAATAACTATGGACTTTGTTAGTGGACTCCCTCGGACAGCGAGGAAGTTTGATTCAGTTTGGGTGATTGTGGATAGACTGACTAAGTCAGCTCATTTCATCCCAGTGTGTACTACCTATACCTCGGAGCGGTTGGCAGAGATATTCATCCGTGAGATAGTGAGATTGCATGGAGTTCCTATTTCCATTATATCAGACAGAGGTACCCAGTTCACATCTCAGTTCTGGAGGACATTTCAGCGAGAGTTGGGATCACAGGTAGAGTTGAGCACAGCATTTCATCCACAGACGGATGGGCAGTCCGAGCGTACTATTCAGATATTGGAGGACATGTTGCGTGCTTGTGTCATTGATTTTGGTGGTTCATGGGCTGATTATTTGCCTTTGACGGAGTTTGCTTATAATAATAGCTATCAGTCCAGCATTCAGATGGCGCCGTATGAAGCTTTATATGGGAGGCGGTGTAGGTCTCCAGTTGGTTGGTTCGAGCCCGGCGAGGCTAGGTTGTTAGGGACAGAGTTAGTCCAAGATGCTTTAGATAAGGTGAAGGTGATTCAGGAGAGACTTCGCACAGCTCAGTCGCGTCAGAAGAGTTATGCAGACCGGAAGGTCCGAGATGTGTCTTATTCAGTAGGTGAGAAGGTGTTGCTGAAAGTTTCGCCTATGAAGGGTGTTATGAGGTTTGGAAAGAAAGTGAAGTTGAGCCCAAGGTTTATTGGACCTTTTGAGGTGCTTAGGAAAGTTGGGGAGGTGGCTTATATGCTTGCTTTGCCACCCGGTTTGTCGGGAGTTCACCCGGTGTTCCATGTATCTATGCTCCGGAAGTATGTCGGAGACCCGTCTCATGTGTTGGACTTCAAGCACGATACAGCTAGATGAGGATTTGACTTATGATGTGGAACCAATAGCCATTTTGGGTCGACAGGTTCGTAAACTGAGATCTAAGGATATAGCTTCAGTGAAAGTGCAGTGGAGAGGTCGTCCTGTGGAGGAAGCAACTTGGGAGACCGAGCAGGAAATGCGGAGCAGATATCCACACTTATTTGATGCTCCGGGTATGTTTCTTAACCCGCTCGCGGACGAGCGTTTGTTTAAGTTGGGGAGAATGTAACGACCCGGCCCGTCGTTACGGGAATTACCACCCCGTTACCTTGCATTTACATATATTATGCTTTTAAAATACAGTATTAGAGTATATCGGGTGAGTTAAGAGTGATTTGGATTGAAAATGAAACAAATAGCATGTTTGAAGGAAGCTTGAATATGAAAAGTCAACCAAGAGTTGACTATTGAGTTAGAGTGCTCGAAATCGGATTCTGATGATTCGGATAGTTCCGGGAGGTGATTTGTGACTTAGGGGAGCGATCGGAATTTAATTTGGAGGCCCGGTGTAGAAATAGGCTTGAATTGGCTAAGGTTGAATTTTGGCGAAATCTGAACGGTAGGTGATATTTTGATCCGGGAGTCGGAATGGAATTCCGACAGTTGCAGTAGCTTCGTTAGGTGATTTTGGATGTGCCTGCAAAATTTCAGGTCATTCGGACGTCGTTTGGTCGGGTTTTTGATTGAATGTGCAATTTGGAATGTTTTAAGGAATTTAGGCTTGAATTCGATGCGAATTATGAGTTTTGATGTTGTTAGACGTGTTTTGAGGATTGGAGCAAGTTCGAATAAGGTATTAAGATGTGTTGGTGTGTTTGGATGAGGTCCCGGGGCCTCGGGGTGTTTTCGGATGGTTAAACGGAAGAAAATCATGGAAATTGCAGGTTGAAGAGTCCGGTTCTGTCATTTTCGCTCCTGCGGAATTTTGGTCGCAGGAGCGAGTCCGCAGAAGCGGATATGGGAGCGCAGGAGCGGGTGTTTCGCAGAAGCGGACGCCTTTCCGCTGAAGCGGGGTCGCCGGTGCGACCCAATGATCGCAGAAGCGGACGAGGGCAATCGGGGCATGGTCCGCAGAAGCGGACGTTTCTCCGCTTGGGCGATACCGCAGAAGCGGTCAAGGACGCGCAGAGGCGGATTTTTCCGCAGAAGCGGAAGCTTCTTCGCAGAAGCGGGACCGCTTAAGCGGCCTTGGTTCGCAGAAGCGGAAGTGGCCGGCTAGGCCTGGAACCGCAGAAGCGACCCTTTGGTCGCGGATACGGAAGCATAGAAGCGGAAAATGTTCCGCAGAAGCGAAAATCGCTGTAAGTAAGTGTATCAGAAGTTAGAAAAATTTCAGAAACATTTTAACATTTGGGGGTCTCGGCTTAAGGGCGATTTTGGGCGATTTTGAGGAGGAAATCAAGGGAAATCATCAGGTAATTAACTATGAACTCGTATTATGATTAGTATTGATAATATCATGCAATTATATCATGAAAATGGAAGAATTTGGGGTAATTATGGAGGATTTAGCCCTAGTCTTGGACTTTAGAAAATCAAGGTTTTGAACGGGCAAATGGAGTCCGATTTTGGTAAAATTGATATGCTTAGACTCGTATTGAGACGAGGGTTCCAGAAATGTGAATTTCGTAAATTTTCGGAATGTGGGCCCGGGGCTCGGGTTTTGACAACTTTGGGAATTTTGATGTAAATTGAGTTGCATTGATTGGGTGTCGTCCCATTGGCCTAAATTGTTGTATTTTTACCTGTATTTGATCAGATTCTACGCGTGCGAAGCTTGATTCTCGTGGCAAGGGCATTGCGGAATAGTCGTCGCGCTGTATTGAGGTGAGTAATAGATGTGGGTGATGACCAGCGGGTTCGAAACCCCGGTATACCACTTTGTGACGCTGTATAGCGGCGAGACACGTACTCTCTTGTGAGTGCGGGGTCGATTGTGATTGGGGACTATGGCTTAGTCCGACCTGTTGATATTATATTATTGGCTATTCTAGAGCCGTCGAACCTCCTTCTCGGATGGTTGTATATATATATATTGTGATAATGGCCACTCTTGAGCCGAGGAACCCCTTCTCGGGCGGTTGATTATACATGTGGGCCGTGAGCCAGTTATTGGATCCCGCGAGGATCGTTATCATTGTCTTATCACATAGACATGCTAGTTTACTACTAGTCCGCAGCTATTTTTGTTATTATGCAAATTCCAATCTCTGGAACTTGATATTACTGTTTTCCAACTGAAAAATGATAAAAGAGTTTTCAAAAACTACTTTTGAGCCTGCGAGGCCGTATCTGCATATTAGCCGACTAGTAGTGGATCGGGCTGCACGCCGCAGCAAGATATATGTTGGATCGGACTGCACGCCGCAGTGATATCTCTATGAGATGTGCTTGGGCTGTAGGAGCCCTCCGGAGTCTGAACCCCCACAGTGAGCACGGGTACCCAAAATTGGAGTCGGGCTACGCGCCGTAGCGGTCATATCATGCATTGCATTGCATTTAGCTACATCTGCTAGCTGTTATGCTATTTATTGGTATTTGTTGGTACAGGTACAGTGAAGATTGATTCTATGACAGGGTAGCCGATTATAGCTTTGCATAGTGCTTTATTGCGGATTTCTTATCTGCGCTGTCTTACCCTTGTTTATTACCACTGAGTCTGGCAGTACTCATTTTACTCCCTGCACCTTGTGTGCAGATCCAGGTACCTCTCAAGCAGTGATCCAGTAGCTGTGCGAGGCGACGTTTGTGGATATTCGAGGTAGCTGCAGAGTCCGCAGGACCCGATATTCCTTCCTACTGTCTTTTGATTTTGTATTGACATTTCTTTCCGCACTTGGTATTTTGTAAACCTTTATACACTTATGTTCTTTAGAGGCTCATGACTCTTGACCCTTGGTCTATGGGAGTTGATGTATTATGGGACTTGGTTCCCTGTTTTCGTTATTTGTATCGCTATTGCTTCGTGACTTGATATGCTTAAATGGGCTAAAAGAGAGCGTCTAGCTCCGTTATTTATATTGATTGGTCAGGCTGGCTTAGCAATGTGCTGGGCGCCATCACGACCGGATTTGGGGTCGTGACAGGAGTACACACAGGCAAACTTCTGGATAATACAACAGCTTTTAGCTGAACATAGCGAAGCTGTGCTAAAGTTAAACCTAATGAAATTTTTACACACGGCTAACAACATATATCAGGCACACAAGAGGAGAGGCAGAAATCATTTTCACGTAAGGATCGCAGTCAAAAAGAGCAGGAGCCAAGGCATGATCAACACATATGTGTGGAGCTAGGCAAGGACTGAAGCAGACAGATACAACTGGAGGTGACATGATACCAAAGTTGAAGAGCACTGTAATGAGATTATTGCCTAGTTTTTATACATAAATGTTACATTAGACCTCATGTGGTATCATTGTTGAGTTTAATACTCAACTTTATATTTTATGTTAAAAGCTTTTCAAAAAGACATAGTCAATTCTTGAAAGCAAGCTGCATGTCTACCTCTAGTTATATATGGGAGAGGCAACTGAAAACACTCAACAAACAGGTCATAACACAATATTAAAACCATCGTACGATGTCCAAGTTAACTCACAAAAATCTGCCGCACTATGTTCAAGAACAGATTTTCATCCAGTTAATATTATTCATGGAGAACCAACTATAGAATTCAATGTGGAAGAGGTGAATTCGTTCAGGTTTCCAAAACAGATGCACTGGATGTGTATAGACTAATTGTGTATAGGTTGCCAAAACAGATGAACAAAATAGTTTTCCTCCTATAGTTACAAATCTGGAGGCTATTAATGCATTGGGAACAACTGGTGATCGAGTTGTTGCACCTGCTAAACTAGTGGAGAAATCAATAGTAGCATATGCACAATTTGGTACAGCGACCAATATTTAATCAGTGGTACAAGCAGCTAGCGAGCAGGGGACTATGGCTCAACAGGTTGTTGAGGCCCAGATTTTAGGAGCTAAAACGATTGGACAAAAGCATTTGCATTTGAATTATAAAGCTGGGATTGAAAATGTGGATGGTAAGGGTGATGATACAAATGAAAATAGTGAAAAATGGATCGTAGCTACTGCTTGAAAATCACCTACTAAGAAGGTAGTATCTCCCAGGCAAAAATCTGCAGGTGGTCAACAAAATGCATTGAACTATGTCTCCAACTCAAATAATTTTTAAGTGTTGGCAGTTGTGGATGATGGGCAACACTAAACAACATTAAAAGGTGTTATGATGAACAAAAACTGATTTTATGCAATAGCAGTGAAAAAGGAGTCCAAGATGGTGAGAATTTGGACAAGAAAGGGAGTATTCAACAACAGGCCTCAGAGAAAAATGGTGTGGAGGAGCTAATGTACAAGGCACATATCTCAAATGTTCCTACTATACATTTTTACAGCTCTTATGTCGAACAAATAATCAAAGAGGCTCAAATGCAATGATGATGCATACAAACATGGATAAACAACCAATGGTCACTTTGAATAACTCAGTTTTTGAAGTGCCATCACAATCGTTGGAATCATGTGGTGAACATGGAGGTGAGTTGATGTTGTCCTCTAGGAATAACAATGATGTTCTAAAGGCAAATGTGAGGGGGATGGCTATCAAATTTAAGCTATGGGTAGACCAATGAGAGTGTGAGGATGAAGAAGACTACGGTTATACGTATGCTGGGAACTCGAGTGAAAACGATGAACAAGAGAGTGAAGATGAAGGATTGCAGTCGTTTGGTTCAGCATCATTACCTAAAATTAATATTGCTACGAAGGTTAATTCCAGCAGTAAACTTAATACACAAGCTAAAGTTTTTGTTCCTAAAGTTGCACAACAACATGCTGCAACGACCACAATAATAGATACTCTGATAAAAAATGTGATGACAATTACATCTGGGCAGCGACAAATTGGTACAAGTACAGAAACTGGTACTTGTATAGAGGAACAATTTGCAGTAATAATGACAGGTAGTGAACAGCAACAACAAACAACAAATTATATAGAAGCGACGAAGGCTCATTACTAGCAGCAGGAGTTACTATGCAACTACTGGACATGAGCAAAATAATCCAAGCTACTTAAACCCCAAATAAATTTAGGATTTGCCAAAAAAAAATGTTTCTTGATTTTCCTTCTCATTATCAATATTATTGCACTATATATTAACACCAATAAAATAATATAAGTACAATATTAGAACAATATCTACGCACGCTTTTTCGAGGGTTTCGAGTCGACAGCGATCATAAAAAGGCGATTTTTATCTCAGTTGTTCAATCGATTTCAGTAACTTGAGCTATGGGAAAAAGGAAGTCAAAATCAAAGCCACCTCCAAAGAAGAGGATGGAAAAACTTGACACTGTTTTCAGCTGTCCTTTCTGTAGTCATGGCAGCAGCGTGGAATGTCGCATTGATATGAAAAACTTGATTGGCGAGGCAAATTGCAGGATCTGCCAAGAGAGTTTCAGCACCACTGTTAGAACAGTAACATAGCCTATTGATATATATAGTGAATGTATTGACGAGTGTGAACGAGTCAACAACGATGAGGAAGGTGATGTTTCCTACAAGTTAGATCCGAATGAATGATCTGCTTCAAGAATGTGCAGACTATTGAGTAGCCAGAAATGAATTTAAAGCTGCCTTAAGCTTGACTTCAATTTTGGCAATTATTTCGTTGCACTGCCTAAGAAGAACCTAAACTTATGCAAGCCTACTGGAGTCCAATAAGTAGCTCCATTTAAGAGGCTTTCTATGTCCAAATAGCTTGAAACAGAGTTAGTTGCTATCTTGTTTGTGTTTTGCTCCTGCAATTATAACTAGTTTATATGAGACTGCCTTAATGATGTGAACCTAATGTTAAGTAGGTTTATTTCTCATATTAGATGATGCCTAGGTACATGTTAATCTCTTCATTACCTTAAAAGACAGAAGATGAGCAACAGAAATAGTTCATGGTTGCATATACATTATACATCCATATAAGTAGTATGCGACAGAAGGCGGTGCAACAAGTTATTCCGTTAATGGTATCCCAGTTTTGATGCATTGCCATACCATCTATGGATGCAATTAGAAGGATCTCTTATAAGACCAATGCATACATATGGACCACCTGCAATGTGAACAATGAAATAGAAAACCTCAACAGAACCTACACACTTATCGTAGTCTCTTTCTACTCGATCATTTGCTTTTAATCTTACTTGTGGCCCTTTAATCCATGTCAATAGGGATGAAAAGAATTAGTAAAGAAACTGAACAACCAGAGAAGAAAAGCAGAGAGGTTATTTCAACATAAATTCAGCAATCCAATGCTATAAAAATCAGCACTTTGCATCTGAAATTTGCAATCTCGGAATTCCTAGAACATAAGGCAGTCAACTACGCAACTTTGGCAATCTTTTTTGGAATGAGCTGAACCAAACTGGGAACTACGATTAATGCGACATGGAAATAGGATAACTAGAGACGATTATCATGTAGGGACATCAACAAATAAAAGTTGGATATCAGGCAGAATTGATGGCTAAAGCAGTGTAAAGCAAAAGTACGGGCATGTTCTATTTTTACAAAAAATGAGTTATTTAGTAAGCAGCAAGCCAGTACAGGAATATAATTTCAAGCAAGAATGGGCTTTAGTCATATGGCTCTGTTATTGAGAAACCAATCTCTGTTATAAGAGATACAAGTTGCGCACACAACCAATCTATAACTAATATCGAAAAGAAATCGAACCTTGATTGTCGCTGCCAAAAGATGACCTGTTGATTGGTTGAATATCTACTTGTTGTGCGGATGAAGCTTCTCCTGATGAACAAGCACACAAGTTTCTATGATATTATTATCAATTTACAATCCTGAACACTGAAGTTGTACAAAGATATCTCCTAGAATTTTTTGTCGCATCATTCTCTTTTGTTCCTCAAATTGCTCCTTCTGTTTCTCAAATTGTTCCTTCTGTTCCTCGAACATTCTTGTCATCCTTTCTTCCATTTGTTGCACCACATAATTTGTAGCATTTGAAGATGATTCAAAATGTCCTATTTTTCCTTTCTAAGAAATTCTTGTAACCCCTCGTCCATACAATCTAAGACGTCCTGGATGTTTAGGTCCCATACTAGCTGCAAATGCATTAACAGAAGTGCTACCATCTTCACTTTGTTGTGTTTCAATTTTTTCCATTTTAGCATATAATAAAAATTTATAAAATGAAAATTCTAGTAAATAAAAGCCAGTAAGAACAAATAATAATTCTCAATAAAAAAGCAATAAGATAGAATTCTCACAATTTTAGTAGTTGTATCTTCATCGGATTCCTTGTATGACCTTCCAGGTTTTCTTGCTCTTGTAGCCACAAAGAATTCTCGAAGAGATAAAGGTTCAGAAATGTTCTTCTTTTTTTCCTAGATACATTAAGAGTGGGCATAAAAAATATTCTTAAAAATGACAAAATAATCATATTTACTAATAATTAAGACCACACACCAAATCATTGCGGACTACAACAAAGCTTGTTTTTCCAGCAGTATGTGGATTCTTCAGTTTTTTTTTTATTCTCGTTAGTGATCGCTAACATTTTATGAAAATAAAGGAGTCCACAAGAGCAGAAAAGAAGTGTTTAGTTTGGTTGCTGACATTACATGAAGAAGGAGCAACAGAACTTGATTATATGTCTAGCTTGTTAGGCGCGCACCAAGTTTTGGAACCTTTGTTAAGAATACTAAGACATGACATAATTAGAATTCTAACACAGATGTTATAAAGGAGTCAGTTTAGTTGTACTTAATTTAGAAAGAAGCAGACTGCTCTTTAATTTAGAAAGAAGCAAACTGCTCTTAATTTAGAAACAAGCAGACTGTTCAGTTTAGTGTCTGCTTAATGAAGAAGGAGCAACAAAACTTGATTACATGAAGAAGGAGCAACAGAACTTGATTACATGTCTAGCTTATTAGGCGCGCACCAAGTTTTGGCACCTTTATTAAGAAAAAAAAGACCTGACATAATTAGAATTCTAACACGGATGTTATAAAGGAGTCAGTTTAGTTGTACTTAATTTAGATAGAAGCAGACTACTCTTTCATTTAGAAAGCAGCAGACTGCTCTTAATTTAGAAAGAAGCAGATTGTTCTCTTGATTGTTAATTACCCCTATGCTACTGTTACCACATGAACAGGTTTCACTAGGGGAAGAGAACTACAGTGCGTGTAAGCATATTACCAACCAAAGCTATGTATATTTATCACATGCACATTCGCCAACCAACGGTTTATCACCTGTGTTTCACATAATCTCGATTATTTTGAAAGGAGAACATTTTCTTAGCATGGAACAAAGGTAAAGATGCTAAAATGTATGATTTCTACATGGAAGCAGCATGGTTTAAACCAAATATGGAGATTTCTACCAGAAGTATGATTTACCAACTGAGAAATGAAATCTTACCTGGACTTTTTCGGAGTTTCAATATTTGAGGATATCCTTAAATTGAGATGTTGGAATATATTCAGGCCTATTTTGCATTTGCATTTCATTATTCTCGTAGGATTCAAAGTGCTTTCTTTTTAAATTACTCTTGTGTCTTCTCCAAGAAGCTTGAATTCCCTCCAAAACCCATTTTTTGCAGTTTCAGGGATATCATATTTCTCCTATAAACTATTTTAATGAGTTAGTAAAAAAGTATTGAATATATTCAAACAAAAATTGAATTAGAAACTTCAAACCTTGGTATATGCCCACAAATCGTCTTTTGCATCCATTTTCCTCCAATCATATATATATCAAGAGGGAAAAAATTTGCATTCCTTGCCAATGTGCCAAGGAAACTGTCCAATTCTGTCACAACATCTTTACTTGGACCGACAGGTTTATTTTGCTCATTTACTACAATCAATTTTCGGTCATACTTCCATGTACACTTAACATTTTTTTTTACCTCTTTTCTTTTTTTTTAGCAGAAGACCCTACAATAATACAACCATAGATAATCATAAAATTACATATAATTCAATTTTATATGTGAAAAAGAATGCTAGTATTTGTATGAAAATTCTTGCCTTGTTGTTCAGATTGTTGTTGTTCATCAACAGTTGAATTCAGTTGTATTTGCTCCTCTAATATTTCTGCTGCAGTGGTGGCTGTTTCAATTAGTATCGGATGGTCTTCAGCTACATTTTGAAGATGCTCATGCTCTTTACTTGATCATATACAGGTAGCTGGAGCCTTTGTTTTTCTGGTCAGGGATAACTTTTTTTGGTATGCCAAAGAGGCAAGTGTTCCAGCACTAATACATGTCTAGTTTTTTATTTTTTTCTTTTGTTTGAGACCTTCGTCCATGACTATTAAGTTCTGTCGAAATGATAAAACATAAAACAATTAGAGCCAAAATCAGTATATTAGAAAGCAGTCTAAACATGGACTACAGCTAGAGGAAAGTCACTATCAAGAAGCAGCCAGACTGTTATGCATAATAGAGTTTTTGAACACAAAGTTAAGGAACTGTTAGTTCCACAAATTATGATTAAGTTTCCTGTTGGTTGGGGAAGTAGTTGCAACTACCATGCTGGTGGAAAAGGCAACCCATGAATCCTCTTCAGCAATTACTGAAGTTGACGAAACAGAAGAAGCTGCTAAGGTCTCATTATACTGGTGAAAGCAAAACTAAAGAGACTATGGTGAAAAAATATGAGAATCTTGCTGATAATCATAGAAGTTTTGATTTGAATACATTCAAATGAATCTATAGAACAATCAAAGAAGCAATATCAAATAACATTCTTTTCCATTTTCTTTCAAAGTGATGGTACAAAGAAGAATAGAAGAAAATGCAAAAGAGAACTCTTCTGAAGTTTTCATATTTGCATATTCAAAAAATGTTCAGAAATTACTCTTTCAATCATCAGCATCCATCCAATCCCAATCAGTATCATCAATATCATCCTCTTCTTCCGATGTTTCTATATTTGTATCTTGTAAAAGCTCTCCATGAGATGGCATATCAATGACATCACTAGGAACATCTTGTCTCGACCATATGACATCAACATAAGGTAATTGAACTATTGAACCAATGTCATCATCAAGCTCCCTCCAAAATGTGTCTGCATTGTTATCACAACTCTTTTCCTCCAAATCATACAAGTCAGCAGGGACTCTGTTTCTTGGGTAGTAAACATCATTCTCTGTTGGATCCCCCACATAAAAAACTTGATGCACTTGAGATTCCAATACAAATGGGTCATCGACACTACATTATCTGTTGAAGTATATCCAAGTTAAGCCATATTCATCTATTTCTTTTTGGAACCAATCACATCTAAAAAATATAACACTAAAACAACCCCAATAATCAATCTCAATAATATCCTAAATACATCCATAATAGATAACCTCTCCATCGATAGGATTTGAATCTCTAGCACTAGCAAAACTATCAGCTTTTGCTGACAGAGTCACTCCATTATTTTAAGTCTTGACTCGGCTATCTCGTTCCATCATATGAAATCGGCATCCATTGATGAAATATCCGGTATATCTTTTTGCAACTATATTAGGCCCTTTAGCTAACCATCGTAAATGATTTGGCACTTCAACAATTTTAACTTTCTCTTTGAACCAGTTGCCAAATTCCTGACTATGATTTCGTGCTCTAATCCATGCATTTGATCTTGTATTATTATCAATTAAACTCTTATGTTCCCTGGAAACATGAATATTTTAGATTCATATATTAGGCCTTTACGAATAAAGTATATATTATCATATCATATAAGTAAATTAATAAAGTTTATAATAAAAAATGATAATTATCTTATTGGATAAACATCTCCATTTGTTCATCTCCGGTATTAAACAGAACATATCGATGTGCTTCAAAACATAATTTTAAATCCATGGTAAATGCATTGCCTTTGATTTTTTTCTGACGTCCGATTGGATGGCCTATCATAGGGAATATAGGTGACACATCATCTCCCTCTGTTTCAACCCCTTCATCATCTTCTGTTTGATACCTACTAAATCTTGTTTTCACCACATCATGTAGGTATCTCGAACAAAAGGTCATGCACTCTTCGGCCAAAAATCCCTCAGCTATTGACGCTTCTAGATGATATCGGTTACGAACATATACCTTATACTTACACAAATTTCTCTCAATAGGATACATCCAACGTAAATGAGTCGGACCCCCAAGATTAATTTCATCTACTAAATGGATAGGCAAATGTTCCATTATGTCGAAAAACATAGGAGGAAAGATCTTTTCAAGGTCACACTCAATTTCATTGATTTCAGATTGCATTTTATCAAGATCTCTTCGCCTTATAACCTTGCTACATATGGCTCTAAAGAAGTTCCCCAACCAAATCAAGACCAAAGAAACATTCCTGGGCAACGCTTTTCTAACTACAACTTGGAGCAAGTAATGCATGATAAAATGAGCATCATAACTCTTGTACCATGATACTTTCATTTCCTCCATTTCCACACGTCATGATATAATTGACCCATACCCTTTTGGTAATTTCACATTTTTTAAAACAGTGAAAAACAATTTTTTCTCTTCTGGTTGCATGGAGAAACAAGCTTTAGCCAAATAAACTTTTTTATTATCCTTATATTTTAATGGTTGAAGCTCTTTCTGTATCCCCATCTCTTCTAAGTCATAGCGAGAGTTTACATGATCTTTTGACTTTCCAGGCATATCCAATAAAGTACCAAGTAAACTATCACATATGTTCTTCTCGATGTGCATTACATCAAGATTGTGTCTCAATTTGTTATGTTCCCAATACGGCAATTCAAAAAAGATTGATTTTTTCTTCCATGGACCCTCATTACCCCGGCGCCGCTTCTTTTGACCCTTTCCAAAGACATAATAAAATTCACGCAATTCTTCTGACACATCTACACCTGACAAGGGAGTAGGTGTTGTTCTATGATCCTCTTTACCATCAAATAATTTTTTATCTCTTCGAAATGGATGATCAGGAGGCAAAAATGACCGATGACCCAAGTAACACATCTTACGACTATGTTTGAGATACTGAGAGCATGTTCCATAATTACAAGTTGGTCAAGCCAATCTTCCCTTGGTGCTCCATCCGGAAAGCATTGGTAGTGCTGGAAAATCACTAATTGTCCACAACAAGGCTGCACGCATTTGAAACGTTTGGTCAGATTTAGCATCATATGTTTCTACCCCTGTTTCCCATAGTTCCTTCAATTCAGCAATCAATGGTTCTAAGTACACATCTATATCATTTCCTGGTGAAGAAGGACCTAGAATGATCATTGACAGCATTATATACTCCGGCTTCATGCAAATCCATGGCGATAAATTATAGTTCATTAGCATAACAGGCCATGTGCTATGGAAAATGCTCATGATTCGAAACGGGTTAAAACCATCACTTGAAAGACCTAATCTAACATTATGAGGATCCCGAGAGAAATTCTTGTGTAAGAACGCAAAAATCTTCCACGCTTCCCTATCAGCAGGATGTTTTAGATTCGCATCATTGGGTCGTTCAGTAGCATGCCATCTCAGAGCTGCAGCTATTTCAGAGCACATGAATTTCCTCTGAAGCCTGGCTTTAAGGGAAAGTATCTTAAAACCTTTGCAGGGATTTTAGAGCTTGCATTAGTCACGCCATTAACAACACTCTTCCGTCTAGAAGTTCCACATACAGAGCAATTATCATTCTTTTAATTTTCATTCCAAAAAAGCATGCAATCCTTAGGGCACGCATGTATGTTTTTGTAACGACCCAACC
Organism: Nicotiana noctiflora; assembly: GCA_032618575.1. Taxonomy (NCBI): domain Eukaryota; kingdom Viridiplantae; phylum Streptophyta; class Magnoliopsida; order Solanales; family Solanaceae; genus Nicotiana; species Nicotiana noctiflora. The sequence continues at coordinate 95,606 of JASVEL010012593.1, forward strand.
GGTCGTTTTGAGATACGGCGCGTCATTCAGCAGTTTGAGGCCATGAGCAACTTCATCTCAAGTATATTGACTTGTGTGTATGGTCAGAATTAAAATTCAAGAAGTTTGGAGTCAAATTTAAATGAAAATTCTTATTTTCAAAGCTTAAAACTGAAGAAATGAACTAGGATTGGAATTTTGAGTATACGACCTCGGAATTGAGATTTGAAGGTTCCAACAGGTTCACATGATGATTTCGGACTTGGGCGTATGCCTGGATCGGGTTTTGGATAACCCGGGAGCGTTTTGGCGCATATTATGGAAGATAGCATTTTAGAAGAAATGGCATCAATTTGGCTTAAAATGCATTTTAGTGTTATTAATGTCCGTTTGGGATTCCGAGATCCTGAGTTATTGAGTATGGTTATTCTGGATTTGGGAGCGCGATCGGAAGTGAATTCGGAGGTCCGTGGGTCATTTTGGAGTCGTTTGGCGAAAGATAGAAAATTGAAGGTTTTTGAGAAAATTTGACCGGAAGTGGAAATTTTGATATCGGACTCAAAATGCAAATCTTATGGTTCGGATAGTTTTGTTAGGTGATTTGGGACTTAGGAGTGTGTCCGGAATATTTTTGTGACGACCGGTGTAGAATTAAGCTTGAATTGGCAAAGTTAGTATTTTGGCGAATTTCGGTTGATAGGTGAGATTTTGATCCGAGGGTCAGAATGGAATTTCGAAAGTTTCTGTAGCTTCGATATATCATTTTGAACGTGTGTGCAAAATTTGAAGTCAATCGGATGCGATTTGATAGGTTTCGGCATCGGAAATAGAAGTTGGAAACTTCATAGTTCATAAAGTTTGAATCGGGGTGTAATTCATGGTTTTAGAGTTGTTTGATGTGGTTTGAGGCATCAAGCAAGTCCGTAATGTGCTTTGGGGTTGGTTGGTATGATTGATTGGGGTCCCGGGGGCCTCGGGTGTGTTTCGGGTTGTCATCACGCTCTTATTTGATGTTTCAACCTTTGCTTCTTTGAACATAAAGGGGTACCATATTAGGTAAATGATCTCCAAATTCAATTTTGTTTGAACCATTAGATCCGTATCGAAATTACGGAGCCATAGGAAAAAGAATCATCGAATTTGGACATCGTATGAGGAAGTTATGCTTATTTTTGTGTCAGGGAAAAACTGCTGCTTCTGGTATGCTCGCAATTGCGAACTTTTTGTCGCAAATGCGATGCCAGTTCGCAATTGCGAACTTTTTGTCGCAAATGCGACCCTTCCCAGCCCCTCTTTGTTAGCAATTGCGAAGAACTTCTTCGTTTTTGTGAGGGTTCGCAATTGCGAACCCTGGATCGCAAATGCGACTTCTGCAGCTTGATTTTAGCTGTGAACCTCGAGTTTTTGCTTCATTTTACCATATTTTGAGCCCTAGGTCCGAGAATGGGCGATTTTGAGAGTGGATTTTCATACCAAATCATTGGGTAAGTTCCTCTAACTAGTTTTCAACCTTTATTTTATGTTTATACCTTAGATTTAACATCAAAATTCATGAGAATCAAAAGGAGAATTTGGGTTTTAAAGAAAAAAACCTAGAAATTGGGATTTTTGGATTTTGACCACGATTTTGAGTATGGAATTAAGAGAAATTTATATATTTGAGTTCCTAAGGTCATGGGTAATCTTTATCTTCAAAAAATTTCAGATTCCGAGCTCGTGGGTCCGAGGGCATTTTGGTCATTTTACATAATTTCACGTATTAGCTTAGAATTTATGTGTAGAATAAATTACTTGAATTATTATTTACAATATACAATTTATTTGGATAGAGTTGAGCCACTCGGAGTCGGATACTCGTGGCAACAGAGTCGTTTCTTAGCGGTTTTGTACCGGAATTGAGGTAAGTGGCTTGTCTAACCTCGTGTGGGGGAACTTTCACCCCTAGGATATTATGTGATAGTTTAAATGCCTTGTACGCGAGGTGACGGGCGTGTACATGCGCTCGTTGTTGTAACACACACTTTACTTGAATTGTCTGATTAGTGATATTCCTGCTCTTAGCTGATAAAAGCGTTACCATTACCCGGTATTACTTAGAAAAGCATGATTAGCTAGGATTCAACATGTTTAATTGCCTAGTTGATTTACTTAAACTCTTGATAAATTGTTGGCACTAATTTTGATGAAGTTGTAATTTAACATATTATATTCTCTCTGTGTGTTTTCTTTATTTGATGTGTTTCTGGACTGCGGGTTCAATTCCCGGAGATCCCAGGGCTGTGGGTTCGATTCCCAGAGACCCGTATTTGATGTGTTTGTGGACTGCGGGTTCAATTCCCGGAGATCCCAGGGCTGTGGGTTCGATTCCCGGAGACCCGGAGTGATATTGTTTGTGGACTGCGGGTTCGATTCCCGGAGACCCGGGGCTGTGGGTTCGATTCCCCGAGACCCGGCGTGATATTGGTAGGGACTACGGGTTCGATTCCCGAGATCCCGAGTTATTAGTAGGGACTACGGGTTCGATTCCCGAGATCCCGAGTTATTGGTAGGGACTGCGGGTTCGATTCCGGAGATCCCGAGTTATTGATTATTTATTGAGATATGGGGCTGCGGGTTCGATTCCCGGAGACCCGCAGGTACCGTCAATGGGACCGTGGGTTCGATTCCCACAGAGTCCTGGACTTGCCGATTGAGTTTTTATTTAGTTATTTACTTGCTCTGCTAGCTTACATTGTAGACGGTTGCGGAAATCACTTTACTGTCGTCATTCAGATTCATAATTATTTAAACCGCTTATTATTGTTATCATCATTATATTATTGTTCTCTCGGTAGGGCCCCGACCTTCCTCGTCACTACTCCATCGAGGTTAGGCTTGGCACTTACCGAGTACCGCCGTGGTGTACTCATGCTACTCTTCTGCACACTTTTGTTGTGCAGATCCAGGTACATCAGGACAGGCCCATACTAGGTGATATCGGCAGCACACTTGGAGACCTCGAGGTATGATCTGCTACGTCCGCGGATCCGGAGGCCCTCCTTCTATTCTGATAGTTCTAGTAGATGTTTTCCTTCATTTCGTTGTTTTAGATACTCTTTACACATAGAGCCACAGTTGTATTTCTTTTAGTCTGTGTTACCCGTGGGATTCCGGGTCTTGGTGGTATTTTTATGCAGTGTGTTGACGAGTGTATGTGCCAAGCGGCACGGATTACATTCCTATTTATATCATTTTCCGCTATTTCTTGTTTAAAGTTCATAAACTTGAACATTCCGCAAAGTGTTAGGCTTACCTAGTCGTGGGGACTGGGTGCCGTCACGACATGTTCACGATTGGTGAACTAGGGTCGTGACAAGTTGGTATCAGAGCTCTAGGTTCATAGGAGTCACGGGACACAGACCGGTTACTTAGATTCTCGTTGATCGATACGGAGACGTCTGTATTTATTTACGAGGGGCTATGTAACTGTTTAGGAAACTCTTCAATTCTTTGAATTCTTTATCGTGCGCCATTTATTCAGTTGGAGCCAATGTCATACGTTTTTTTGCATCCACTCGTGTATTGAAATTGCGCACTCGGTATCAAGTATGCGCCGACGGTTCGTGACGCTGCAGAGAGATCTCAGGGAAGTCAAGAATTTCCTCAACCATTGTTACCGCGTGTCATCCATATCGATAATGCAATAGAATTGAGAGATCTTCAATTGTGCACATGGGGGTGCACTAGGTTCTGACATTCGGTTGATAAGTACGGTCTTGAGAAGGTTTACTTAACTGCCTAATCGTCACAGCAATGGTAGAATCACAAGGTGGATGTAGATCTAAAGATAGTTGGTGGTAATAAAGACTATATGGTTCATATGAGATATCTATTTAGCGAAGAATTCAGCCAGCAGAGATACTGGGGAAAATGAGTTTAACTGTCTTAAGAAGGACATGTACCAAACCAATGTCTTGGGTTGTCTTATGATGAAGACGTACATATGATAAAGGCTATTATCGTGGATTAGCAAGATGTATCTTTAAGGCTTCGTGCTAACTAAAAGGATTTCACTATCAACGACCAAATTATGGGTCATGTATCATATCAGATTTGGCTCGCACTGTATTTAGGTGCTATTCAAAAAGTTCTTTGAAACTTGTGGAAGAGTAAGAGTTGAGACTCGTATGGTATGACGTTGGGACTTTTGATGTTCCTGTGTCCATAATAATTCTACATTTCATTATCGGCAGGGAAGACTTCGGCGAAGGCTACATGGTGCTTCGTAGGTGTGAGAATCACAGTATGTCTTAAGTTGTCGTGGTAAAGAATGCTCGATACATAGAGCGGGAATATGCTTGGTTGTATTGGGATGAGTTCATACCCTATGGTGTTAGAGTGCTAATATAGCACAGGTGGTTATATTCGTTGGATCAAGTGAGTTGCAGTTGAATAATAGTAAATGACTTGAGAGAATGGTTATAATGTGTTCGAGAGTCGTGTAATAGTGGCTTTGGGCTAAGTGGGAGAGTCCCACCGCTTAAGATTGGGTCGCATGGTTAATTACCTGTGTGAATTCTGGATACTAGCGTATTATTGTGTTATTGCAGCCACGGAAAAGGGCCATGAGTGGTAATTTGAGTATATGTATTGTTGAATGCGTGTTATGTTTAGCCTTACTGGCTCATGTTCAAACTTGAGGGGAAATTCATGATTTATGCCTCGTATAGGTGCAGACTTCGCGGGAAGTGATTCCGCTGGATGCTTTATCGAGAGGGTATTCATATGTTATAAAGAAATTCAGTAGAGTTGGTTGCATACTGGGGCAAGTTAGAACCGGATGGTTCTTAGTAGCGGTCCTAGTGAATTCAAGAGGTAAAGTGTGGTGCCTGATAATTCTAAGTCTATAAGTACAGTTAAGGCTCAAGCTTTTGAAGCAACTTATGAAGAAAGGCACAAAACGATCTATGATGTTTTGACTTATGGTGTAGTATTTGAGAGACATGAAATGGTCGTCGTTCTTGAGATAGCATGGCCTTATGATTTAAGGTCACTCGGGGTAAGTGCGGTTGAAATAAGTTAGGTATTGAAGGAAGATATTAACATTTCTAAGGTAATCAAGGATAACCTGGAAGGAAGTAGATTGATCGGCCATAGTTGAGTTGGCGTATTGGTGTCAATGATCGGTTCATGCAACGTGATCGAATTATGCATGTGATTTGTGGCGGTGCATTTGAGACTTGTCGGCCGCAGTGATTGATGTCATTCTGAAGTATTCGTCTGTTAGGGGCCTGTTCAGTAGGCAGACCTCGGAAAGGGTTATGGTGGCTTGGACCACTACTTAGATATTGGCATATTCGTTGGCTATGAGAATTCGCCGTGTGTTGTTATAGCTCTCCTGTAGTGAGCTAAATGGAAAGTATTATGTGATGAAGTATTAGTCTATCGTCAGTTCTAGAGCTATGATGGAAATTGTGTCTATTGTATATCGGCACGTGAGGTGCAGTGAGTAGTATGAAAATTGAAGTAAGGACCAAGGTCACAGTTTGGTCAATGAATGTGATATGAAGAGCTCGGATGAGCAGGAAAGGAGTTTCAGTGTTTTAAGTAAGATGGGTATTAACATCAGTATCATTTGAGATCGGTGTTCTATGAGAAAGGCTTTGCATCCCGGTTAGGGACTCTCTGATCGCTTTTTAGTGTTAGTGCAGCCGGTGGGTTGAATGTGCAGGTCCGTTTAATTATTCGGAAGATGGTGGGAGCTTGACCCACAAGAAGATTGTATAGGTGTGACTTGTAGTCACTTGATTGGTTAGAAATTTAAACCAAGTATGAGGATTTTGGTGATATCATCCATTTGAGAACTTATGCCTGGAGGGCACTCTGCTTAGTGGGTTATAGACCTGTGAAATATTATTGACTTAGCTTGGCACGACCGGGATAGACTTAAGGTCGGTGGATAGATTTAAATGTGGAAGTGAGCCTTGCGTCAGGCCAGTTATATTTCTTCCAGCAATGCGCCCTTTATGGAGGGATAGTCGCGGTCTTATTTCGCGGTTAGTTAATTCAAGTAAAGATATATTGCACCGTATGAGTGTGTGACGGCTTGGTAAGTTCCTTATGTGTTGAGGTTCCGCTCAGCGGTGATGTTATATGAGCATGATGGCTCTTGAGGCTCATATCTTATATCACACCTCAGTTGTGCTTAAGTTGTAGCCTATAGCGCTATATGTTTCATTGTGTCTGATATCATGCACCTTAGTGTGCTTATGATCGATAGTCAGTATTTTGATGTGACGAGCTATTCAGCTCGACATATGACTCCTTGTGTGAGTTTTATATCGTTGGGGTCGGATGGCACGCCGCCATGGTTATATTGTTGGGATCGGGTGGCACGCCGCCATGGTTATATTGTTGGGATCGGGTGGCACGCCGCCATGGTTATATTGTTGGGATCGGGTGGCACGCCGCCATGGTTATATTGTTGGGATCGGGTGGCACGCCGCCATGGGCATATTGTTGGGATCGGGTTGCACGCCGCAACAATGTGGTGTCTATTTCAGTGTCTATAATTGCTTTTATGTGTTATGTTTCCTATTTTCTGAGGAGGCCCATGTTTATGTGAGAGCTGAATAATTCTCTCTAGTTTTCGCCTTCCTTTTGTATCACGTACGAATCAGTAGCCTACTGGCACATTGTGTCATCTTGTGGGACTTTTGATTATGTCTGAGGTGGCTTATCGCCTGAGCAGTTCGTACTGGGTGAGATGAGGTTATGGGATTTGGGGTCAGTGCAAACCGATTATATGAAGTATATTATAGAGGAAAATAACATTCTCTGGTTTAGGACAAGGTAATGGATCTTGTTAGAAGTATAGACTGAATGATTTGTTGACTTGGCAACTAAATATGAATTCTTGCACATCCCTTCCGTTGTATCGGTGTTGTAAAAGCTAGAGCAAGACCCATGTAGGTCATGAGATGCAATGAGAGCATCAGATTTGTGGAATTTCGACTATTATATTTAAAGAATATTATTGTGGTCCCATGAGTAAAGTGATGCAAAGTGTGAATTCAACAAAGTTATGCAGTCATGTATGGGTACAGCGTGTGAAAAAATGATATTGTGGTCGTATGATGGAAACATGCTAGGCGAGAAATTCCGGATGTTGGAATTGGGTCTAATGGCTTATTTACTCGAAGAAAGGAGTATGTCTATAGAGTTATCGAGCTAATGTGCTCAAATGAGTTGCGGAAGCACAGGAAGTTGCATGAGATGTTAAACCAGTGATTTCAGACTACTTCAGTGTAGTTCTTAGCACGTTCGAGGACGAACGTATGTTTAAGTTGGGGAGATTGTAACGACCCAACCGGTCGTTTTGAGATACGGCGCGTCATTCAGCAGTTTGAGGCCATGAGCAACTTCATCTCAAGTATATTGACTTGTGTGTATGGTCAGAATTAAAATTCAAGAAGTTTGGAGTCAAATTTAAATGAAAATTCTTATTTTCAAAGCTTAAAACTGAAGAAATGAACTAGGATTGGAATTTTGAGTATACGACCTCGGAATTGAGATTTGAAGGTTCCAACAGGTTCACATGATGATTTCGGACTTGGGCGTATGCCTGGATCGGGTTTTGGATAACCCGGGAGCGTTTTGGCGCATATTATGGAAGATAGCATTTTAGAAGAAATGGCATCAATTTGGCTTAAAATGCATTTTAGTGTTATTAATGTCCGTTTGGGATTCCGAGACTGGGAGTAGCTCCGTATGGTTATTCTGGATTTGGGAGCGCGATCGGAAGTGAATTCGGAGGTCCGTGGGTCATTTTGGAGTCGTTTGGCGAAAGATAGAAAATTGAAGGTTTTTGAGAAAATTTGACCGGAAGTGGAAATTTTGATATCGGACTCAAAATGCAAATCTTATGGTTCGGATAGTTTTGTTAGGTGATTTGGGACTTAGGAGTGTGTCCGGAATATTTTTGTGACGACCGGTGTAGAATTAAGCTTGAATTGGCAAAGTTAGTATTTTGGCGAATTTCGGTTGATAGGTGAGATTTTGATCCGAGGGTCAGAATGGAATTTCGAAAGTTTCTGTAGCTTCGATATATCATTTTGAACGTGTGTGCAAAATTTGAAGTCAATCGGATGCGATTTGATAGGTTTCGGCATCGGAAATAGAAGTTGGAAACTTCATAGTTCATAAAGTTTGAATCGGGGTGTAATTCATGGTTTTAGAGTTGTTTGATGTGGTTTGAGGCATCAAGCAAGTCCGTAATGTGCTTTGGGGTTGGTTGGTATGATTGATTGGGGTCCCGGGGGCCTCGGGTGTGTTTCGGGTTGTCATCACGCTCTTATTTGATGTTTCAACCTTTGCTTCTTTGAACATAAAGGGGTACCATATTAGGTAAATGATCTCCAAATTCAATTTTGTTTGAACCATTAGATCCGTATCGAAATTACGGAGCCATAGGAAAAAGAATCATCGAATTTGGACATCGTATGAGGAAGTTATGCTTATTTTTGTGTCAGGGAAAAACTGCTGCTTCTGGTATGCTCGCAATTGCGAACTTTTTGTCGCAAATGCGATGCCAGTTCGCAATTGCGAACTTTTTGTCGCAAATGCGACCCTTCCCAGCCCCTCTTTGTTAGCAATTGCGAAGAACTTCTTCGTTTTTGCGAGGGTTCGCAATTGCGAACCCTGGATCGCAAATGCGACTTCTGCAACTTGATTTTAGCTGTGAACCTCGAGTTTTTGCTTCATTTTACCATATTTTGAGCCCTAGGTCCGAGAATGGGCGATTTTGAGAGTGGATTTTCATACCAAATCATTGGGTAAGTTCCTCTAACTAGTTTTCAACCTTTATTTTATGTTTATACCTTAGATTTAACATCAAAATTCATGAGAATCAAAAGGAGAATTTGGGTTTTAAAGAAAAAAACCTAGAAATTGGGATTTTTGGATTTTGACCACGATTTTGAGTATGGAATTAAGAGAAATTTATATATTTGAGTTCCTAAGGTCATGGGTAATCTTTATCTTCAAAAAATTTCAGATTCCGAGCTCGTGGGTCCGAGGGCATTTTGGTCATTTTACATAATTTCACGTATTAGCTTAGAATTTATGTGTAGAATAAATTACTTGAATTATTATTTACAATATACAATTTATTTGGATAGAGTTGAGCCACTCGGAGTCGGATACTCGTGGCAACAGAGTCGTTTCTTAGCGGTTTTGTACCGGAATTGAGGTAAGTGGCTTGTCTAACCTCGTGTGGGGGAACTTTCACCCCTAGGATATTATGTGATAGTTTAAATGCCTTGTACGCGAGGTGACGGGCGTGTACATGCGCTCGTTGTTGTAACACACACTTTACTTGAATTGTCTGATTAGTGATATTCCTGCTCTTAGCTGATAAAAGCGTTACCATTACCCGGTATTACTTAGAAAAGCATGATTAGCTAGGATTCAACATGTTTAATTGCCTAGTTGATTTACTTAAACTCTTGATAAATTGTTGGCACTAATTTTGATGAAGTTGTAATTTAACATATTATATTCTCTCTGTGTGTTTTCTTTATTTGATGTGTTTGTGGACTGCGGGTTCAATTCCGGAGATCCCAGGGCTGTGGGTTCGATTCCTAGAGACCCGGAGTGATATTGTTTGTGGACTGCGGGTTCGATTCCCGGAGATCCCAGGGCTGTGGGTTCGATTCCCAGAGACCCGGAGTGATATTGTTTGTGGACTGCGGGTTCGATTCCCGGAGACCCAGGGCTGTGGGTTCGATTCCCGGAGACCCGGCGTGATATTGGTAGGGACTACGGGTTCGATTCCCGAGATCCTGAGTTATTAGTAGGGACTACGGGTTCGATTCCCGAGATCCTGAGTTATTGGTAGGGACTGCGGGTTCGATTCCGGAGATCCTGAGTTATTGATTATTTATTGAGATATGGGCTGCGGGTTCGATTCCCGGAGACCCAGAGGTACTGTCAATGGGACTGTGGGTTCGATTCCCACAGGTCCTGGACTTGCCGATTGAGTTTTTATTTAGTTATTTACTTGCTGCTAGCTTACATTGTAGACGGTTGCAGAAATCACTTTACTGTCGTCATTCGGATTCATAATTATTTAAACTGCTTATTATTGTTATCATCATTATATTATTGTTCTCTCAGTAGGGCCCTGACCTTCCTCGTCACTACTCCATCGAGGTTAGGCTTGGCACTTACCGAGTACCGCCGTGGTGTACTCATGCTACTCTTCTGCACACTTTTGTTGTGCAGATCCAGGTACATCCGATCAGGCACATTACAGGTGATTTAGGAGCACACTTGGAGACCTCGAGGTATGATCTGCTACGTCCGCGGATCCGGAGGCCCTCCTTCTATTCTGATAGTTCTAGTAGATGTTTTCCTTCATTTCGTTGTTTTAGATACTCTTTACACATAGAGCCACAGTTGTATTTCTTTTAGTCCTGTGTTACCCGTGGGATTCCGGGTCTTGGTGGTATTTTTATGCAGTGTGTTGACGAGTGTATGTGCCAAGCGGCACGGATTACATTCCTATTTATATCATTTTCCGCTATTTCTTGTTTAAAGTTCATAAACTTGAACATTCCGCAAAGTGTTAGGCTTACCTAGTCGTGGGGACTGGGTGCCGTCACGACATGTTCACGATTGGTGAACTAGGGTCGTGACAGTTTTCATAATGAAGACCCAAATCTTTTATCATATTTTTTGCCTTGTAAAAAGACTCGGGTAGCTTAGCAAATGGAAATGCCTCTTTTAACAACTCTAACAAGTTTGAAAAACCCACATAACTCAAGCCATGAATGCATTTGATTAAGTACAATCGAATGGTGAAACTCAATTTAGAAAAATTCTCACACCCCTGATATAACTCTTGTATTCCTTCCTCAACTAATTTAAAAGATTTCTTCGCATCTTCGGATGGTCCCTCTTTCACGCCTTCTTCATACCTCATGTCACCCTCAACATTTCTAAGAGTGTCATGAAGTAGTCCATCAATATCATCATGCATGTTAGAACCTTCGTCACAATTGCTTGGATGTGAATTATTTCTCAAGGAAATCTTTTCCCCGTGGAAAATCCATTTGGTGTATCCTTGAATAAATCCATAACTAACCAAGTGATCCTCTACTACATTTCTAATACACCAATAACAATTAGCATATTTTTTACAAGGACATAATATTTCATTGCCTTGGGAAGCCCGTTCAAATGCCTTATCAATGAAATCATTCACGCCACGAATATACTCATCTGTGGATCTTCGGAGAACCATCCAACGTTTATCTCCATTATACATTTAATATTAAATCCCCTATGGATCACAAAAGCAAATCCCAAAAATTAAGATCCAAATAACAAATTCCAAGAATTACTAGAGATACATAATTATATCACTTAATCTAAAGCTTTCTCTACTGCACAAAAAGAAAGAGATGCAAACTATGACAATAATATTAATAGCGAGACATACTAATGTGCTAAATTAGCATATATGAGATAATACTGAAAATTTAAATGGATTATAACAGAAGAACTTCCCATATTATGCTTATTCAATTATCTTGACACTGCCTAAATATGATATATCAAGCATCTGACATATTGTCCACAATGATAAAAATCATCATAAAAAATAGAATCATGTTGATATTTCCATTTACATAGTAACTGAGCATCTGTTTAAAAGAGAGGTATCAACTCTTTTGCATTTAAGTAAATATTTCTTTCCTAATTAGAGAGAATTATCCTATTTGAAATTAAAAACATGTTTAGGAAGGCCGGCAAAAAATCAATGCATGTCAATTGAAGTTGACATGTTTAAAAAGTTACTGAGCAAGTTTATAAATCAGACATACCTTAACAGAATTGTACTTGTAGAATATTGGAGAACCAAGGTGTGCAAGATGATAAATCTGATCAACCTCGACTAACAACGACTCTGTCAAATCTTCAAATGATCAAAGGAAAATATCATTAAACTCCAATGTTGAATACTTCTTCTACCAGTCCAAACATTAGTTAACTAGTATATCAACGAAGAAAAGATGAAATATATAGTTCTTTTGTTTTAGCTGCATTAACTGAAAGAAAAAAAAAGTATTTAGCAAATAATATATATTTTGATATGAAATCTATCTCAAGTCTAATATTTAGATACAAACATCAATAAATAATTACTATTATACAATCTTATAGCAATTTGGGAAAAAGTCTGGTAAAATTGTTTTCAAGGACTGTACGACAAAATATAACTGCTAGGAGCAATGCATTTTGGTAGAAATCTCTCTGGAAGCTCTCTTCCCTTTGAAAGAATTGTATCATACAAATACACAATTTTCATCAGATTACACCAAAATAATTTCTTGAATAGAATTCCGGATTTGAGACTTGATTTTTGAAAAGAAATACCTTTGCTGGATCACCATAAGGGTCAGCATAAACATAAAGATAACATTTCTCACTTTAAAACTAAGACGGATTCATGAGGATATCAACTGTTAGCTAGTTTTATCTTACCCACTCTGTATATATACTTCAAAGACTGATGAAAAGAATTGAAGTAATTATATACAAAGTAAAATATGCAAACCTAACAGATAATCAAATCAAAAAATTAGTAAAGGAGATGAGACTTAAGTTACCTTCAAACTGGAGATGCCTCAACAAGCTCTCTGTTGATGAATGAGAGCGAAACTATAAGAAGACAAATCTATTTTAAAAAAAAATAGAGTTGGATCCATATCATAAACAAATTTATTTTAAGAAAAAATAGATTTGGATAGATATGAGGACCTCTAGGGACGGCAGGTCTTTTAAGGCGTTGAACAAATGTTTTCTCCCTAGCTTTTCTCCGGTAGCTTGAGTGTGAGACGGCAAGTCAATGTTAGGTCTTGAATCAAATTTAGGGTTTTTGTTTTCCTAATTAATGTTTTGTTTTTCCCTGAGATATTTAGTCTCTGTTTCGTGAAAATAAGGCGCGAAACATTTAGTAGTGGGAAAACAGGGAAGGAAAGTAAACCCGACCCGGTAGCAAATTATTTTCAAGACCCGTTGCCAAAGACTAGTCTGGTGCAACGGTTTAAGAAACCATCCCAATACGTCATTCTATAGACACGGTTTTTGTCCTAATGCAACGATTTGTTTTACTACCTATCTTAGTATGTGTGAGAAGAGTATGCAACGGTTGTAACCGTTGCTATATGTATTCTATTGCAACGTTTGAGTAACCGTTGCTACAAATACTGTTGCCATATGTCTATTTTCTAGTAGTGCCACCTCAAATGTCTTAAATTAAGATCTTTCTGTTTGAACAAATGCTGAAGGCTGCGATGATTAGTATACACCTCACAAGAAACCCCGTACAAGTAATGTCTCAAAATCTTCAGACCGTGAACTATGGCTGCTAACTCCAAATCGTGCACGGGGTAGTTCTTCTCATGGTGTTTCAACTGCCAAGAAGCATAAGCAATAACCCTACCCTCCTACATCAGCACATATCCAATGCCAACTCTCCAGGCATCACAATACACAGGATATGAATCTTAAGCTGATGGCAATATCAAAACTGGCATCGTGGTCAATGCTTTCTTGAGCTTATGAAAGCTCTCCTCACAATCCTCAGACCACACAAATGGAGCACCCTTCTGAGATAACTTATTCAAGGGTTAAGCAATAGAAGAAAATCCCTAAACAAATCAGTGATAATTGTAAGGCCCCGTAAAATTTTTGTGCATGAAACGTAGTAGCTATAGTATCATGGTCCGAATAATGTGTTCGGACCCTTGGTAGTGATTTAAGTTTTAAAAATGTAGAGAATTAATTTTTTCATAAAATGTCAATTTTGCGGTCAAGAATGCGACCGCAGATCTGCTATGCGGACCGCATTCTTGCTGCAGAGCTTACGCGAAGGTTTCCCAAAATCATGTTGAAAATGCGGTCGATATGCGATCACATAATGAATCTGCGGTGCACTTTGCGACCGCAGATCAAGAATGCGGACCGCATTTTGGTCGCATTCCGTAACAGAACTTGTGTAAATTTTGAGGTCATTCCGCGGTCACTTTGCGGACCGCATGTGGGTTCTGCGATCGCAGATGCGACCGCAGAATTGACCTGGCCCAGATTTTTATAAAATTTTGACCCGACCTCTTCTTTAATATAACACCGTTCCCCTTCATTTTATCATATCATCTTACCAAAATTACAGAGAGAAGAGAGGGGTTTTAGAGAGAAATCTTTCATCTTCAAAGATTGTTCCAAACATCTAGTCCAAAGGATTCTAGGGCAAGGATTCAACTTCCCCAATCTTTACAAGGTAAAACCCTAACTATTTTCTTTGATTTTCAGTTTTAAATTGGGTAAAGAGAGGGTTGCATATAATAGCTTTTGAAAATAGAATTTTTACCCTCATGCATGATTATTGAACTTGATTTCTAGTAAAAAGAAGTGAGTAGAAGTAAGAGTCTTCAAGAACAAGGTCGGCAAGAGTAGGATATCTTGGGTTTGCATAAAATAGAAGGTTAAAGGAAGAAAACTCATCACCAGGTATGTATGGCTAATTTTGATTCTTGTGAAATCTCCAATATGCGTGAAATTTGTTTGATTCGAGTTAAATTGCCAAATTGTGTGAAATTCTTGTATGTTGTGTTGGATATTCAAAGTTGTTGATGAACTATGAGTGATGTAATATGAGATTTGAGCCGAAAGATAAATGAGAGTTGAATTTGGTAAAAGAACTGTGAATAATGGCTATGATGGCATATATGGTACTTTGTGGAAAAGAAACGAAACACTTGAGGATTGGTAAGTCATTGAACAATACGGTATGAATACTCTTGATTTTGGAACACTTGTAACTTGGTTGTGATATTGGCTTGAGAAGTAATTGTGAACATGAACCAACTTGTAAGTTGCTTAATTGAACTTGTTGAAATTGTGTGAAATGCCTTATCTGCTGTTTGTACTTGTTGTGTTTTAAAACCGTACGGTGGGATCGGGTTGTGCGCCGCAACATGAAGAAATAAGGTGTGGGTTGGGGTGATAAGGGTGGCCAAGGTAATAAGGGTGGTCAGGGGTAATAAGGATGGAAAGCGATCGAAATCGCTATTGAAAATTGATACAAAAATCAATGATGTGAAATTGTGAAAGGAGACAGCAGGAGAGTTTGCAACCTGGGAGGCACTGATCGCCCCTATTTTTGACTACTTGCAATTTATGTTGTTGATTGGTTGTTGTTCTATTTGTTGACCTTAAATGTGCTTGTGTTGAGGCTTATCTGAAATGAGTAAAAGGTGGAAAACATGGTTGGCCGGCTTAATCAGTTTTGATGTAATTTATTGGCTTGAGTTTACTTGGGACAAAGTTTGTCCATACATACCAGTACAAATTCAAGTGTACTGACGTCCCTTTTGCCGGGGATGCTACATTCGTGTTATGATTGTAGGTGGTTCAGTAGCAGGCACTTCAGCGCATCGGCAGTAGTATTCTTCACCTTCCACTGCCCGTTTTGGTGAGCCCCTTTCTTCCTCGGGGCCCCGTGTGGCTCATGCCACTTTTGTTTAGATTTCATTTTGGTTTTTGCAAGGTATAGCCGGAACCTTGTTACCGGCAAGTATTGTATTTCCCCTTTTTGTATCCTAGAGGCTCTGTAGACATGTAAACTGTGGGATTCCAGTCTTATGTATATATCATGTTGGGCATTGTAAAAACTATAAACTTGTTAATGAATCACTCGTATGGTTTTATTTGTTTAATGTGAAATCATTCTTGGTTAGTAAGTTATTTGGTTAATGAGAAACAATCAACACAAGGGTAACTCGTGGGAATGAAACGCACCCATGTCCACTTGACTGGGGCAACCCGGTCAGGCGCCGGTCATGTCCCTCAATTTGGGGCGTGACAAACTTGGTATCCAGAGCCTAAGGTTTTAAAGTGTCCTAGGATGTCTCGGAGCCGTGTCTAGTAGTGCCCTTCTTATCGGTGTGTTGTCGACCACATCGGATAAGTTGGGGGCTACACGGGCATTTAGGAATTTACCTACTTCTTTGTTAATCTATATCGTGCGGTAAAGTGCAATGTGGAAATATCTGTGTCTAATTCGCGCCTTGTTCCCAAATTTTCAGAATATGGCGCCTAAGAAGAAGGCTAGATTCGGCCTTGGGGCCAATGCCGACCCAAGTGTGACTGCTAATCATGTGCCCGATGCCGTGGGCGAGAATGACTCACCAGTCCCAAATTTGCCTGGCCCATCTGTTCAAAACCCAAGTGTCCCTATTCCAGCTGCGACAGAGGATGCCACCATTCCTCATGCCGGTGTTCCTGACTCAGATACAGTTCCCGCTTCGGGCTCTGGTATCTCTAATGAGGATCTTAGGGGAGCCATTCATATGTTAACACAGTTAGTGGCCGCCCAGGCCCAGAGATCCCATGATGCCCCTGCATCCTCCAGCGGACAGGGAGATTCCTCCGGCTCCAGAGTCCATCAGTTCTTGCGGTTGGCCCCTCCAGAATTATCAGGCACCGATCCAGAGAGGCCAGGAAATGAATTAGTGAATAAGGCCGCCACAGCAGCTCTGCACTCAGATATGAATTATGGGAGGATCATGGGGTTCGCTCAGGCCACAGAGGCCAGGAAATTGAAGATTCGTGCAGAAAGGGAAAGTAGCAGCAGGGCCCGGTCAATGGGTCGTTCAGGGAGATCACTTCCAGGGAAGGGGTCATCAGGGCCATCCCAGTCATATGCTCGATCCTCCGCGAGTGCACCGCCATCCGTGCACAGTCATCAGCAGGGCAGTTACTCGAGACCTGGTTCAGACAGCAGGAGGTCTCGTCAGTCTGGTTGTCCTGGGGTGAGATCCCAGCAACAGGGGAGACCTATATGCCCCAAGTGTGGGAGATTTCATACAAAGACTTCCTACCTTGACCTTCCAGTGTGCTTCGGGTGCGGGGTGAGAGGTCATATTCAGCGGGACTGTCGTGCACCCCATCAGGGTATAGGTAGGGGATCTGCTCAGTCATTCGGCTCATCGGCTGCTACATCATGAGCGCGTACTCCAGCATCAGCAAGGCGTGGTGCAACTAGGGGTGGAGTTCAGGGTAGGGGTGGACCTAGCCGATTCTATGCATTGAGTGGCCGCCAAAATGCCGAGGCTTCTCCGGATGTTGTTACAGGTATCCTGTCTGTTCAGACTATTGATTGCTATGCCCTTATTGATCCAGGGTCCTCCTTGTCTTATGTTACTCCATTCATTGCTTTAAGTTTTGGGATAGAACCCGAACAGCTTCATAAGCCGTTCTCTGTGTCGACTCTGGTTGGTGATTCTATTATAGCCTCAAGAGTCTATAGAAATTGTGTTGTTACGGTGAGTGGTCGTGATACCACAGCCGATTTTATTGATCTTGGGATGATTGATTTTGATGTAATTATGGGGATGGATTGGCTCTATTCATGCTTTGCCAAGCTTGACTGTTGGACGAGAGTTATGAGGCTCGAGTTCCCTAACGAGTCAGTTATTGAATGGAGAGGAAATGGTGTAGTGCCAAAGGGTAGGTTTATTTCCTACCTTAAGGCTTCGAAGATGATTAAGAAGGGGTGTATCTATCACTTGGTTCGGGTAACGGACACCACCTCAGAGGTGCCTACCCTCGAGTCCGTGCCAATTGTGAATGAATTTCCTGAAGTATTTCCGGATGAGCTTCCAGGCATTCCGCCAGATAGGGAGATTGATTTTGGGATCGATATATTGCCAGATACTCAGCCAATATCCATTCCACCATACAGGATGGCGCCAGCAGAGTTAAGGGAGTTAAAGGAGCAGCTGAGGGATTTATTAGAGAAAGGGTTCATACGACCGAGTGTGTCGCCGTGGAGTGCTCCGGTTCTCTTTGTCAGAAAGAAGGATGGGTCACTTCGAATGTGTATTGATTATCGGTAGCTCAACAAAGTCACCATCAAGAATAAATATCCTTTGCCTCGAGTGGATGATCTGTTTGACCAATTACAGGGAGCAAAGTTCTTCTCAAAGATTGATTTACGGTCTGGGTACCACCAGTTGAAAATCAGGGAGCAGGATATTCCTAAGACCGCCTTCAGAACTCGTTATGGTCACTTCGAGTTTTTGGTCATGTCTTTTGGGCTAACCAATGCCCCAGCAACTTTCATGGACCTTATGAATCGGGTATTCAAGCCATTCCTAGATTCCTTTGTGATTGTATTCATTGACAACATCCTCATCTACTCTCGTAGCAGGGAAGATCATGCCGTTCACCTCAGATCAGCATTGCAGACCCTTCATCAGCATCAATTGTATGCCAAGTTCTCAAAATGTGAGTTTTGGTTGGAGTCCGTAGCCTTTCTAGTGCATGTTATTTCCAGTGAGGGAATTCAGGTGGATCCTCAAAAGATTGCCGCAGTGAAAGATTGGCCTAGACCCACGACCCCGACAGAGATTCATAGCTTCTTGGGTTTGGCAGGGTACTATCGGAGATTTGTAGAGGGATTCTCAACCCTCGCTTCCCCATTGACAAAACTGACGCAGAAGGCAGTTAAGTTCCAGTGGTCCGAAGCATGTGAGAAAAGTTTCCAAGAATTGAAGTCAAGATTGACCTCGGCACCAGTATTGGCCTTGCCAGAAGGCACAAAGGGATTTGTAGTTTATTGTGATGCCTCCAGAGTCGGTTTGGGATGTGTATTGATGCAGCAAGGAAAGGTTATAGCTTATGCTTCCAGGCAATTCAAGAACCATGAGAAGAATTATCCGATGCATGATTTGGAGCTTGCAGCTATTGTGTTTGCCTTGAAAATATGGCGACACTATCTTTATGGGGTTCATGTAGATGTGTTTTTTCAGACCACAAGAGCCTCCAGTATTTGTTTAAGCAGAAAGAGCTGAATCTGAGACAACGGCGGTGGTTAGAATTGCTCAAGGACTATGATTTGAACATATCGTACCATCCAGAGAAGGCAAATGTGGTAGCCGACGCTCTTAGTCGGAAATCCATGGGTAGTTTGGCTCATTTGGGTATGGATCAGAGACCCCTAGCTCGGGAGGTTTACCAATAAGCCAGTTTGGGGGTTCGTATCTCGGCGTCTGACGAGGGGGATGTTTTGGTGCATAATGGAGCAGAATCATCACTAGCCGCGGAAATCAAGGAAAAACAGTTCATGGATCAAGCATTGGTTCGGGTGAAGGAAGCAGTTATGAATAACAAGATCTCAGCATTTGTACTCAGTAGCGAGGATGGTGTATTGCGGTGCCAAGGTAGACTATGTGTTCCGTACGTGAACGAGCTTCGGGAGAGGGTAATGGCAGAGACTCATATTTCTAGGTATTCGGTACACCCAAGTTCCACGAAAATGTATCATGACCTTAAGGAGATTTATTGGTGGAACGGTATGAAAAGGGATGTGGCAAGCTTTGAAGCTAGATGCCCGAACTGCCAGCAAGTGAAGGCCGAGCATCAACGGCCCGGTGGATTAACTCAGCTTATAGAAATACCAAGGTGGAAATGGGAGATGATCAATATGGATTTCGTGGTGGGGTTACCTCGCACTCAGCGTAAGTTCGACTCAATATGGGTGATAGTGGATCGACTCACCAAATCAGCTCACTTCCTGCCAGTCAAGTCCACTGATACCGCGGAGCAATATGCAAGGTTGTACATCAAGGAGATAGTAAGGCTTCATGGCACTCCACTTTCTATTATCTCGGATCGCGGGGCTCGGTTCACAGCTAACTTTTGGAAGAAGTTTCAGCAAGGTTTGGGAACTCAGGTGAATCTCAGCACAGCTTTCCATCCGCAGACCGACGGCCAGGCCGAGCGGACCATTCAGACGCTTGAAGATATGTTACGGGCTTGTGTCTTAGATTTTAAAGGTAATTGGGATGAACACTTGCCACTGATAGAATTTGCTTACAATAATAGCTATCATGCTAGCATTCAGATGGCCCCGTTTGAGGCATTGTACGGAAGAAGATGTAGGTCGCCAATCGGGTGGTTTGAGGTAGGTGAAGCAGAATTGCTAGGTCCAGATTTGGTGTACGAAGCTATGGAAAAGGTCAAGGTTATTCAGCAGAGAATGAAAACAGCACAGAGTCGTCAAAAATCCTATGCGGACGTTCGCCGAAGGGATTTGGAGTTTCAAGTCGATGATTGGGTGTTCTTGAGGGTATCTCCTATGAAGGGAGTCATGCGATTCAGAAAGAAAGGGAAATTGAGTCCTAGGTATGTCGGGCCATATCGGATCGTTCAAAGTATTGGTCAAGTTGCTTATAGGCTAGAGTTACCTCCTGAGATGTCATCAGTGCACCCGGTATTCCATGTGTCCATGTTGAAGAAGGTGATTGGAGATCCATCCACCATCATGCCAGTCGAAGCTATAGAGGTTAATGAAGATTTGTCATATGAAGAAGTTCCGGTTGCCATTCTTGATAGGCAAGTCCGTAAGTTGAGAAATAAGGAAGTTGCCTCTGTTAAAGTATTGTGGCGAAGTCAACAAGTTGAGGAGGCCACATGGGAAGCCGAAAAAGAGATGAAGGAAAAGTACCCCCATTTGTTTGATCAAGCCTAGAAGAAATTAGGTGACCCTCCTACTCCTAGTAATTGTCATCTTGTCTAAGTTGTTTCCCTCTTAGTATTAGTAAAGTCCCCTTCATTTTGTAATGAGTTAAATGTGTTGTTACCTTGGGTCACTTGAACCGTTCTTGATAAATGAAAGCCTTATAAAGATTTACGTGTTAAATAAACAACTAATAGTAAGTGTAGGTTGGTAATGGTTTGTTGAGTGTACATGGTGTGTTAAAATGGTTAAATAAGGTAAGAAAGTGTATACCAGTTGTGGGAAGTGTTGTATTTGTGTATTGTTGTTTGGTAATGTGTTTCGAGGGCCCTCTGACAGGTGGATATGTCCATAATACAAAGGAAACTCTCGCGAAATTTTTCTAAAATATAAGAGTTAGTTAAAATTTTGATAGTTTGCATATCATGTCTTTCAAAACCAACTCATTTTCAAAGTCCTCATTCGAGGACGAATGATCTTAAGGGGGGGGGAGGATGTAAGGCCCCGTAAAATTTTTGTGCATGAAACGTAGTAGCTATAGTATCATGGTCCGAATAATGTGTTCGGACCCTTGGTAGTGATTTAAGTTTTAAAAATGTAGAGAATCAATTTTTCCAGAAAATGTCAATTTTACGGTCAAGAATGCGACCGCAGATCTGCTATGCGGACCGCATTCTTGCCGCAGAGCTTACCAAAAGGTTTCCCAAAATCATGTTGAAAATGCAGTCGATATGCGATCGCATAATGAATCTGCGGTTCACTTTGCGACCGCAGATCAAGAATACAGACCGTATTTTGGTCGCATTTCGTAACAGAACTTGTGTAAATTTTGAGTTCATTTCGCGGTCACTTTGCGGACCGCATGTGGGTTCTGCGATCGCAGATGCGACCGTAGAATTGACCCGGCCCAGATTTTTGTAAAATTTTGACCCGACCTCTTCTTTAATATAACACCTTTCCCCTTCATTTTATCATATCATCTTACTAAAATTAGAGAGAGAATAGAGGGGTTTTAGAGAGAGAAGTCTTTCATCTTCATAGATTGTTCCAAACATCTAGTCCAAAGGATTCTAGGGCAAGGATTCAACTTCCCCAATCTTTACAAGGTAAAACCCTAACTATTTTCTTTGATTTTCAGTTTTAAATTGGGTAAAGAGAGGGTTGCATATAATAGCTTTTGAAAATAGAATTTTTACACTCATGCATGATTATTGAACTTGATTTCTAGTAAAAAGAAGTGAGTAGAAGTAAGAGTCTTCAAGAACAAGGTCGGCAAGAGTAGGATATCTTGGGTTTGCATAAAATAGAAGGTTAAAGGAAGAAAACTCATCACCAGGTATGTATGGCTAATTTTGATTCTTGTGAAATCTCCTATATGCGTGAAATTTGTTTGATTCGAGTTAAATTGCCAAATTGTGTGAAATTCTTGTATGTTGTGTTGGATATTCAAAGTTGTTGATGAACTATGAGTGATGTAATATGAGATTTGAGCCGAAAGATAAATGAGAGTTGAATTTGGTAAAAGAACTGTGAATAATGGCTATGATGGCATATATGGTACTTTGTGGAAAAGAAACGAAACACTTGAGGATTGGTAAGTCATTGAACAATACGGTATGAATACTCTTGATTTTGGAACACTTATAACTTGGTTGTGATATTGGCTTGAGAAGTAATTGTGAACATGAACCAACCTGTAAGTTGCTTATTTGAACTTGTTGAAATTGTGTGAAGTGCCTTATCTGCTGTTTGTACTTGTTGTGTTTTAAAACTGTACGGTGGGATCGGGTTGCGCGCCGCAACATGAAGAAATAAGGTGTGGGTTGGGGTGATAAGGGTGGTCGAGGTAATAAGGGTGGTCAGGGGTAATAAGGATGGAAAGCGATCGAAATCGCTATTGAAAATTGATATACAAAATTATTGATATGAAATTTTGAAAGGAAACAGCAGGAGAGTTTGCAACCTGGGGGGCACTGATTGCCCCTATGTTTGACTACTTGAAATTTATATGGTTGATTGGTTGTTGTTCTATTTGTTGACCTTAAACGTGCTTGTGTTGAGGCTTATCTGAAATGAGTAAAAGGTGGAAAACATGGTTGGCTGGCTTGATTAGTTTTGATGTAATTTAATGGCTTGAGTTTACTTGGGACAAAGTTTGTCCATACATACCGGTACAATTCAAGTGTACTGACGTCCCTTTTGCCGGGGACGCTACATTCGTGTTATGATTGTAGGTGGATCAGTAGCAGGCACTCCAGCTCATCGGCAGTAGTATCCTTCTCCTTCCACTGCCAGTTTTGGTGAGCCCCTTTCTTCCTCGGGGCCTTGTGTGGTTCATGCCACTTTTGTTAAGATTTCATTTTGGTTTTTGTAAGGTATAGCCGGAGCCTTGTTACCGGCAAGTATTGTATTCCCTTTTGTATCATAGAGGCTCTGTAGACATGTAAACTGTGGAATTCCAGTCTTATGTATATATCATGTTGGGCGTTGTAAAAACTGTAAACTTGTTAATGAATCACTTGTATGGTTTTATTTGTTTAATGTGAAATCATTCTTGGTTAGTAAGTTACTTGGTTAATGAGAAACAATCAACACAGGGGTAACGCGTGGGAATGAAAGGCACCCAGGTCCGCTTGACTGGGGCAACCCGGTCAGGCGCCGGTCATGTCCCTCAATTTGGGGTGTGGCAATAATACCTTGCCAATCCTAGGAAACTACGAATCTTAGTGGCTGAGATCGGTCTAGGCCAACTCTGCACCACCTCTATCTTCTTTCGGGTCCACTTGTATCCCATCACTAGACACCACATATCCCAGAAAAGCCACAGACTCGAGCCAGAACTCACACTTGGAGAACATTGTATAAAGCTTCTCCTCCCGTAACCTCTATAGTACAACTCTTAGATGCTGAGCATGCTCCTCCTGGCTACGAGAGTACACCATGATGTCATCAATAAACACAATGATAAAGGAATCCAAATACGTCCGGAACACACTATTCATCAAATGCATGAATGTGGCTGGGGCATTAGTCAACCCGAAAAACATCACTAGAAACTCATATTGCCCATATCTTGTTTTGAAGGATGTCTTCATAATATCAGAATCTCTAATCTTTAGCTAGTGATAGACTGAATGAAGATCAATCTTCGAGAATACCCTTGCTCCCTGGAGCTGATCAAACAAATCATCAATGCGTGGAAGAGGATATTTGTTCTTCATTGTTACCTTGTTCAGCTGCCTGTAAATAATACACATCCTCATTGAGCCATCCTTTTCTTAACAAATAAGAATGGTGCACCCTACGGTGACACACTTGGCCGAATGAACCCCTTATCTAGGAGTTCCTGAAGCTGCTCCTTTAATTCCTTCAACTCAGCTGGTGCCATACGATAAAGAGTAATAGAGATAGGCTGAGTGCCCTGCAATAAATCAATCTCACAGTCAATATCCCTGTCCGGCGGCATGCCCGGCAGTTCCGAGGGAAACACATCAGGTAAATCCCTCACAACCGGAACAAAATCAAAATTGGGAGTCTCAGCTCCAACGTCCCTCACAAATGCCAAATATGATAGACATCATTTCCCAACCATTCGTTGAGCCTTTAGGACAGAAATTACCCTGCTGGGTACATAATTAGTCATACCTCGCCACTCGCTCCTCGGGATACGCGGCAGAGTCAATGTGACAGTCTTGGTATGACAGTCTAAAATAGCATGGCACGGAGACAACCAGTCCATGGCCAAAATGACATCAAAATCAATTTGCTCAATAGTAGCAAGTCGACTCGGGTCTTCAGACCCCTAATAGTAACAAGACAGGACTGGTACACATTGTCCACAACAATGGTATTGCCCACCGGGGTAGATACATGCAAGGGAAATGCAAGACACCCTCGGGTCGTGCCCAAATAAGGAGAAAAATATGAAGACACATAGGAATAAGTGGAACCGAGATCGAATAAAACTGAGGCATCCCTGTGGCAGACTGAAATAATACCTGTAATAACAGTGTCTAAAGCAACCGCATCTGAACGGCCCTGAAGATCATAGCAACGAGCCTGACCACCTGATCAGCCTCCTTCTTGAGGGTGACCCCTAGCTGCCTGACCCTCACCCCTAGCGGGGGGGAGGGGGGGGGGGAGGGGCAGGTGCGAAAGTAGATGGACCAAAAGATGAGGGTTGTCCCCTCTGCTGAGATGGCCTGGATGTATGGCATGGACACTCTCTCCGAATATGCCCAAACTCCCCACACTCAAAGCAACTCCCTGGTGCTGGGGGGCTGGGACTGAAGGGAACCCCTCGCGCCAGAGTGGCTAGCTGAGGAACTCGGTCAGGATGAACCGTGAGCAAATGGAGCCTGAGATGAACTTTGCACTGGAAGGGCACTGAGAGATGGATTACCCTGATGGGAGCCCTAATGACCTCGGCAAGAAGATGACCCACGATACCCTAAGCGGGCTGGCTATGAAGATCTAAAAGAACGACCTCGGCTTTACTGACCCTGGCCTCTAAACTGAGCACCACCAAAACTACCTGGTCCCAAAGGCCTCTTAGCCTCCCTCTCCTCTCGCTCTCGATGACGGTCTCTCTCAATGTCGCAAGCAATATCAACTGCATCCTCGAAGGAATGACTCAGGACCCTCTATTTGGTCATGAAGATACGAATAGGATAGATAAGTCTATCCACAGCGCTTGATCCTCTCCTGATCAGTAGGAACCATCCATGGGGCATATCTTGATAACTATAAGAACCTCACCTCATACTATGTCACTGACATATCTCCCTGACGGAGATACTCAAACTGCATGCGTAACTCCTTCCTCTGAGACCGTGGTATTCACTTCTCTAGAAAGATAGTGGAGAACTTCTGCCATGTCAATGGTGCTGCACCCGCCGACCTACATCGCTCATATATGTCCCATCCATGTGAAGGCTGTTCCCTGGAACTAGAAAGTAGTGAATGATACCCCATTCGACTTAAGAATCCCTACTGTATGGAGCAGCATATGGCAAGACTTGTCAAGAAATCCCTAGGCGTCCTCGCCCGGAATACCACTAAATGTAGGAGGTGAAAGTCAGCAAAACCTCTCAAGACGATGTTGCTCGCCGACATGCATCACTAGGACCCTATCACCTTGAACCTGAATATCCTGCTAAATTGGGCCACTAGCTGGACTGGTGGTACCTCAGGTGTCTGAAGACCCTGCACTGCCTGCTCTGGAGTGCGAGCTGCGAGGGTCTGATTACCACCCTCAGTCTATGATGTAGCTGCTGCAGTAGAGGCTAAAACTGCCTGAACTAGGCTAGTGCAAACTGTCTAAATCTGAGTTAGGGTCTCCTGAAGACCCGAAATCATAATAGGCACAGCTGGTGCCTAAACAGGTGCTGCTAGAACCTCTGCAACCGGAGGCTGATCCTGAATCGGGGCAATTGGTGGGTCAACTAGTACTGCCCCAGCTGCTCTACCCCTACCACTACCACGGCCGCGTCCACGGCCTCTAGCATGTGGCAATGATGGTCGTCAGCCTCATCCTGTAGCATGAGTTTTCGCCATCTATGAGAGAATAGAATACCAAAGTTTAGTTTCAGATCAACAAAGCCACAAGACATGAATTTCAAGAATTTGAAGTTTTTCTAATGGTTTTACAGCTTCCCGAGGATAAGTACAGACGTCTTCATACCGATCTGCAAGACACTACTAAACTGGCTCATGGCTCGCGAAACCTGATAACCTAGGCTCTGATACCAACTTGTCACGACCCAAAACCTGGTCATGATGACACCCAACACATTCTAGGTAAGCTTGACCATTACCCGACAACCAATCCAATTATTAATTAAAAGATATTACAATTAAAGACAATTATCCTATTTTAATAATAATAATAAAAAGGCGGAATTCAAAACAAATGAAATAACAACCCAATACCATCTGGTGTCACAAGTCTGAGCCTCTAAATATCTGAGTAATACCCTATACAACCGAGTCTAAGCAGAAAAGCAAAAGATAATGGAAGGATATATCGGGTCCTACGGATACCAGCAGCTACCTCGATGACTCCGTAGAAGCTGAAACAGCAGTAATATAGCTCAACTGCCCTCCTGAATCCATGTATCTGCACACAAGGTGCAAGGAGTAGAGTAATTAATTCCAACTCAGTGAGTAGTAGAAATAAATAATAACTAAAGAGAAGAAAACCTGCAAGAACACTAAACAGTTCTAAAGGCAACAGTACATGTAATAACATCTCTAAGGTGGAAAGTCCAGTATCAGTCTACTACCGTCTCACATTAATCCAACACTGCTGCGGCGTGCAGCCCGATCCTTACTAATACTGCTACGGCGTGAAGCCCGATACAATATAATATATATAATGTTACGGCGTGCAGCTCGATCCAATATAATAGATATAATGTTGCGCCGTGTAGCCTGATCCAATAATATTGATAACTGTGCTCATTGGGGGTGTGTGCAGACTCCGGAGGGGCTCTTTCAACCCAACCGCTATAATACTGCGGCGTGTGGTCCGATCCACATATATATCAGTGCGGCGTGTAGTACGATCCACATATATATATCACTGTAGCGTGTAGTCCGATCCACATATATATAGACTTGGCATCTCGGGCCCACTAAGCTAGAACGAGGTATTCAACCCTAGGTATTCTCTCTTAGAGTACATTTCTAGTACTAGTTCATGTTATGCTTTACAGCTAAGAGTATGACTGAGAGTTTGTATTTAATAGGTGTAGGGTTCATTTAGCTCCACAGGCTTCCCTAAGGTTCTACAGATCGGCACAAGGCCCCGAACATGGCAACTAGCCCAAATGTACAGATATACGCTCAGTCTCAATCAATATGCATAGTACCATCAATCAGGATGGACTAAGTTTGAATCCCCAGTCACAATATCACCACACTTATCACATGATGCGTGTTTCATCTCAACATAGCAATGTATAGTGCAAATACGGGGTTTCAAACCTTCAATATATCATTCATGACTACCACTCACCTCGAACCGGCCAAAGTCCTAGCTCATCTTGTGCTTTCCTCGCAAATCGACCTCCTCGGATGCCAAATCTGATCAAAACCAATAAGAATACATTAAAATAGGCTAATTGAACATAACCCAATCGAAAAGACTCGAAAAACTCCCAAAAAAACGAAGTTGCCAAAACCCAAGCCCCGGGCCCGCTTCTCAAAAATTTAAAAAATTCACATTTTCAGAATATTCGTCTCGTCACGAGTCCGTACATATAAAATTTATCAAAATCGGACTTCAAATGAGTTGCCAAATCACGATTTTACATAGCAAAAAACCAAGCTCTAACTTCCATAATTTATACCCAAATTCAGAGAATTAAATGAAGATTCCTTGATGAAATGATGTATTAAGACCACGAGACTTGCCTCCAATCACTTCCTGATGAAATCCTCTTCAAATTCTATCAATTAGCTCTCAAGGAGTGCAAAAATGGAGGAATATATGAAGGGGTTCGAGACTGATTTCTTTTTAGAAACCCTTCTGTCCAGTTATATCTAACCCTACGCGAACGCGACGCCCTTCACGCATTCGCGATGAATAAATCCGGCTTCAGTCAATTTACTCTACACGAATGCGTACTTCCGGACGCGAACGCGATGGTTAATTTCTCCCACTCTACGCGAACACGGACATACTATCGCGGACGAGATTCACCAGGTCCTACACCTATGCGTTCGCATCCCCTCCTTCGCGTACGCGAAGGCAAAAAATACCCCATCTCTCCAGATACACTACGCTTTCATACGAACCACATCACGAACGCGATGAACAAAACCCTGCAGCAAATATGACAGCGAAAACTGACCACTAACTTAAACAAAAATGATTCATTTGGACCCCCGAATTCACCCCGAGGCCCCCGGGACATCTACCAAAACCACCAACCTACTTCAAAACATGATAAAAACTTGTTCCAATCATAAAAACACATACTTAAACACACAAAAAATCATCCAATTAAGGCAGATTCAAGCCTAAGTTTCAATTAAAACTTCTGAAACCTACATTCAATAGAACACCCAACCAAACGATGTCCGAATGACCTAAAAATTTGAAGACCAATCCAAAATCACCTAGCAAAGCTACTGCAACTGTCGGAATTCCATTCCCACTCCCTGATCAAAATCTCACGTATAGACCAGAATTCTCAAAAATTCTAACTTCGCCAATTCAAGCCTATTTGTACACCTGACCCCCAAATTCAATTATGATCACTCTCCTAAGTTACAAATCAACCTCCAAAGCTAATCGAACCATTAGAATTCGATTCCGAGCCCTCTAACTCACAAGTCAACGTTCGGTTGACCTTTTCAGATTTTCCTTCATCAAAGAGACTATTTATCCCATTTCCTACCAAACTCGATTCGATTAGACTCAATTTCACCAAATGCATATATTGAAACATGATCAAGCAAATAACGGGGAAAACAGGACGGTAACTCACGTGATGACAAACCAGGTCGTCACACAAAATATTACTTTACATCATGTGGTCCATGAGTCTATTGGACAAAGTTTGGTCCGTTTAAGCCTTTAACGATATGATTGTTCATATCCTGCTTGGTTAATAGTTTGTCCTTAAAAGTGAAACTCCAAAACAACTAGTTAATTGACTCGCTAGTTTACTGCTATTAGATTGACAAATTAAATTTCAGTTTACGCTTTGTTTCCTGAGTTGGACTGTTAATGTTTTGAAATTGATTATCAATGATGCTTGGGCTTCCTAAACCACAAATCTAGGCTAAACTTGGTCCAGTTGCACGAATCTTGGCCAGAACTGCTTGTAACCCATTTCCTGTTTTCTTAAAGGCTGGCGTATATTTGGGCCTAAAGTCCAGATTGTATTACGCTCAATTAGAGGCCCAAAATTTTCCGGAATTGGATAAGCAGTCAATAAAGCGTTTGTATAATGAAATTAATTAGACTTTTTCTTTGTTTTAGGGACAAAAACAAATAGAGAATATAATTTACCTTAGGATTGGACTTTAATAAAAATCGAGATGAGCCTCACCGCATCAAATATACAATTGCGGGACCCTCAAATAAATTACTATATAAAAATATTTAGAATGCTGGAGGACCGTTTAGCAAATTTCGCGAGATTTACCAAAGTTAACAGATATGTAGATGCTTTAGGCGCGATTTTTAATAGTACTACTTTTTTAAATATGGGTGTACATTTATATGACCCAAATCCAATCTCAACAAAGACGAAATGTGTTAAAGGCCACATGAGTACTTGTACGGTGTGGTGCGAAATATATTTTTCACGATGTTGCAATTCTTGAAAAATTTCCATAATAAAAGCGGGTTATAAAATAGAATATATATAGAAATCAGATAAAAGAAAATACAATAATTGAGCGACCGTGCTAAAACCACGGAATTTGGGAGTGCCTAAAACCTTCTCCCGGATTAAGAGAATTCCTTATCCGGATTTCTAGTTCGCTAACTGTTAATAGAGTCAAACCCTTTCCTGAATTCAGGATTCAAACCGGTGACTTGGAACACCAAAAATCTCTCAAGTGATGACTCTGGAATCTTAATAACGAATCCTATTTCGACTGTCCTTTATGTGGAAAAACTCCTTTATTATACCCTTTCATGAGGTGTAGTAAGCGGTGAAAAGGAGGTGTGATAGCTCTGCCGACTCTGCTGGGGAAAGAAATCAAAAACTTTGGTTCAGGGTTTAAAATTCGAGCTCGGAATAATTGATGTATTTGTTTATATTTGATTTCCCTATATGTTCTTAACTAATGTGCTAAATGCTAACCCCTTTGATATCATTTGAACTGTATAAGAATTGTGCCGAAAATCCTTCTCTTCTCACCTCCGGGGATATGCTTACTGGTTAAGACTACCTATTCTGTTACTAAGCCAGAAGGTCTTTTGGTTCCCGGTATGTAGCCCCCTCTTCGACTCGAGTTGTCCGCTCGGGTACACAATCTAGAACAAATAACCAGGTTTGAACCTAGAAATAGGGATGTTTATTTGCATCACGTATGACTTAGGGGACTCAACACAGGAGTTGGGTCCGTCTAGGACGAGTAACTAAATATGAAAAGACCATCATGATTATATGTTGCATTTATTTATCTCGGACCATCATGCTCACCGGTTATAAAAAAAGAAAAAAAGAGAAAAAGGAAAAAGAAATTTCTAGAAGTGGAAAGAAAAATTTAGTAATTGTTTGAATCTTAGATAAAAAAACAATACCCAAATATTGGCGAAATTCTGCCTAAATTTTGTGAAGGGATTAAAAATATATATATATAAAGATTGTTGATGTTTAGTAATTTGTTTTGGGTTACTGAAAATAAATAAATAAAAAATCATTATTTTGTTTTGAAAAAAATATATAGTTGGTTTTGTCAATAGAAATAGAATATTTTGATTTTTTTTTTTAAAAAAAGTGGATATTCAATTTTTCCCAAAACTAGAAATGAATAATGGTCTTGTTAAAATAGTTTAACTGAACTACGCCGGTTTGTTATCATCTTTCGGGGCGTGATACATAGGTAACCCTTAAAGGGTTCAACCACCTCTTTTCCGAAAATAGCCAAAAAATGTCAAATTTTAAATTTCGTCATAAATCAAGTGATATCGTTTTGTCAAAATAGCCGAATATCTCGAAAGGGCGCCGGAAGGCTGTTTATGCAAAGATGGCCACTTTTGAGTCATTATCCATTGTTAGCGAGCACAGCCTTGAAATCTTCTTCTGAAGTGCTAAAGGCCGTATCGGCAATACCGGGCTTTATTTGAGAAATTAGTATTGTAAAAAATATATATATATTATCCTTTTCTTTTTAGGTCATAATATGTGATTTAAATCACATTAGTAAATGTGCAGGATGAGCACGATCCAAAATGAACCGATCTTAAGCATGCATAAAATCCCTTTGGAGTTAAGTTTGTGGTGGAACGACTTGGGCAAAGAAGCGCAAAAGGAGTCAATAAACACCTAAAGGGACTTACCGGTTTGTTAGACATTGCAACCCAAGGGGATATTATCAGGGCGTTAATTACTTGTTAGGACCCAGCTCATAATGTATTTCATTTCTCGGACTATAAGCTTACCTCGACCTTAGATGAAGTTGCATACTATATTGGGAAGGATGAGGTTCCACTGAGGCATAAATACCTGATCGCTCCAAGAATTGTAGTACACAGATTTCTGAACTTTTTGACAATAATCAGAAATGTTCACAACCCGAATTTGGTAAACGACTTCTATACTCAAAATTTCATATATCAACGATATGGCCATATTGGGGGATTCAACATCTCAGAAAGCAAAATATATAGTAAGGGAAATCATCAGAAATGGGAAGAACATCGTCGTTTTGCTTTTATGGTGGCTTTTCTGGGGTAATTGGTATTTCCAAGAAAAGATGGAAACATTGATATAAAAGTAGACGGGGTTGTCAGCATATTAATTACCCAGGATAAGAGTACTCTAGCACCGATGATATTGGCTAACAAATTCCGTGCTCTGATGGCTTGCAAGGCCGGGGAAACTTTCTCTGAGGGGGGCAGTTTGCTATTACAAATGTGGATGATTGAGCATCTGTGTCATCATCCTCAATTCTTTAGTTACGGTTCTCAAGAGAAAACAAGCATAGAAGAATTCCACACAATAATTAAAAGGGTCAAATTGCCAGAAGGGTTCATGGGTTGGTCAACATATTTTAGGTCCCTTATTGCTAGCCAAATTGAGTGGACATTCAGATGGTTACCCGTTGATGAAGTTGCATATATACCGGCATCCCGACCACACTTTCTTCTGATGGGGCTTAAACGTATTCAATCATATGCTCTTTATTGGGTACTGAGATAGATTGGGAGGTGGCAAATAATACCCAAGGATGATGATATCTGTTTGCAAGTAGTGGAGATTGTCCCTGACTGTCTGTTTCATGAAGCTATAGTCCGTCAGATTTGGAGTAAATGCCAATATTTAGCTGCAAATACTTGTGTCTAAGATCGAGCTAAATGAGAGGTATCACCCGACTATCAGGTTTGGTATAGAAGGGAAGTTGCATTTGGCCGGCCGGCCAAAAGACCCCACATTCAAGAGTTTGTTGAGTCATCACAAGAGCAGTGGACTTGGTTGGCTAAAGAAAAAGAGTACCCAGCAAAGAGTAGCATATTGGAAAAACAGGTCCAAGACCTCAAGTTCGAAAATAGTGGTACAAACAGCAGTAGACGGGGGTGAGAAAAATCAATTGGATAGAGAAAATGAGGCATTACAAGAAGACATTTCAAGTTTCAGCAGTCAGGTGCCCACCTGGAGAACGAGGGAAGTATAATTCAAATTTTGTCTTTCATTTTGTATATTTTATAATATAATGTACCCAGCCATCAAACTGGAGCAGAAATTGTTTGTTGTTTTGTATGTTTGTTGTAAGCAGGCGCCCACCTGAAGAACAAGGGGATATATTTTCAAATTGGGAAGCAGGCGCCCACCTGAAGAACAAGGGAATATCTTTTCAAATTTGGCAAGAAGGCGCCCACCTCAAGAACAAGGGAATACATTCCAAATTACAACAAGCAGGCACCCACGTGAAAAATAAGGGAAGGATAATATTATTTTTATCTCTCAAGTTAACATTCAGTAACGTCATGCACCTAGTTATAGAACTCGAGCATAAAATTTTCTTTGTTTTGTGTGTTTGTTGTAAGCATGCGCCCACCTGAAGAACAAGGGAATACATTTCAAATTTGGAAAGCAGGCGCCCACCTTAAGAACAGGGGAATACATTTCAAATTTGGCAAGCAGACACCCACCTGATGGACAAGGCAATATCTTTTCAAAACGCAGGAAGTAGGCACCCACCTGGAAAACAAGGGAAGTACAATCTAAATTTTAGTTTTGAATTATAATACCTGATAGCATTATATGCCCAGTCAACATACTAGGGCATAAAGTTTTCTTTGTTTTTCTATTTTTGTAAGCAGGCACCCACTTGGTGAATTAGGGAATACTTTCTCGAAGTAAACATAAGGAGAAGCCCACCTGAAGAACAAGGGAATACTTTTTCAAACAATGGTAAGCAGGAGCCCACCTGAACAACAAGGGAATACTTTTTCAAGCAATCACAAGCACGAGTTCACCCGAAGAATGGACGCATATCTCAAAACACAGCCAATGGAACAGTCAAAATTCCATGGAAAGAGTGCAAGATGCAAGATCAAGGCAATACAAGAACACAAGATACCAAGCATTAGATAGGATTTTGTAAATCATAGGGCATAGAATAGGCTAGCTTCTTTTTAACTTTACACGGTGTAATAATGAGGTCAGCGAGCAGTAGCAACAGCAACAACAATGAGATCACAGCTCCTGGTAGTCCCATCTACCAGACATTCCTGAACTACACTGACCTGATTCCTGTTTAACCCAGGATATATAGGCAATCTCTGAAGCAGGATGCGGTCAAACTTTTCAAAATGCTTCACACAGAATATACGAATGGGCAAAAATCTCTCATTACTCCTCATTTATCTTTGCACAAAAACTCTTCGTGTTTCCGGTCAAAGAGGGGCAATAGTGAGCACGTGATTTTTGAGCGCTTTTATTCCAAAAGTTTCAAATAAACTTATTTCTTTATTATTTACCATTTTTTGTGGATTTTTGTTTAAATTGGTGTTAATTGTTCAATTTTAATTCATTATAAAAATACCAAATATACAAATACATCAGGGGGTTTAATTTTACAATATTAGTATTAATTCATTTTAAAAAAATGAAAAATAGCATTTTTATGCTTTAATTGAAATTTTTTAAAAATAAAAATTAATTAGTTAACAATTTAATAAAATCAGAAAAAATAAACACAAATGTAAAAGAAAATAAAACACATAAATACAAAGGGAAAATAAAATACAAGTAATTAATAATACAAAAAATAATACAATAAAAAAATAAATACATGTGAAAATAATTGTAAAAATACAAATTGTGGAAAATACAAATAATTGTCAATTGCACCAAATTTAATGACCCAAATTAGAGGCAAACCGCCCAGGCCCAAAAAGACTATACCCGGTATGCCCCATTATATGCCAAAATGACCCTGTTTAAGTAAAGGGATCTGGGCCGTTCATTCAATTGATCCAACGGTCATGTGATGAAGGCAACATAATAAAGAAACGACGTCGTGTAATAACGTTAATCTGAACCGATAGTTTAATTAATCCAATGGCCGGGATTAAATCGTCATTTAAATGAAACAGTGTCGTTAAAGGATAAATTAATCTGAGTCGTTGGTTTATTACATCCAACGGTCTAAGTTAATTAAATTTTTTTAAATATACGAAAAAACATTACACCCTTAAACATTTCCACCTTCTTCTTGATTAACCAATCCTAGCCGCCCAAATATTCTCTCAAAGCCCGCCGAAACCCTACCGACGGGAGATGGCAAGTATGCCAAACCCTCCGCCCTTAACACCCCAGATACCTCTCAATGTCCTCTTCCCACCCCTACACGTCTTTTGTGTCGAATAAGTCGCCTTCCTCTTTTATTTCTAAATAAACATTGCTGGAACCCCTGTTCCGGCGAACCACCCTTCACCCAAAACGATCTAAAATCATACCAGGAACACTCCTCGACATCCTTAACCCAAATCTGAAGCCTTTAAGTCCCAAAGACCCCTGAAAAAACAAAAATGTCAAAAAGGAGTTTGTCTGCATCTGAAAATTTCTCGAAAAGGCCATATACGGCCCCAGACTGCCGGCATTGTTTCTTTAAAGAGAAAATAAGGAAAAGAAAAGCACAAATAACAAAAAAAAAATCTAAGTATTCCATTCTTCTTTCTTTTATGATCTTTTCATTTATTTTTTGTATCATGTGTGTTTCCATCTCTGATTCTTGATTTGTTTAGACCGTCTCATTCATCTAAAGTTGATACTGTTTCGAAAAAAAAGATAATAAATAATTTTACAATGCTTTATCTGTGTTGACTTTTGATATTAATTAGTGTATAATAGGAATTAAATGTTTGATTAGTTTATATAAATTTTAGATTTTTTATCATTGATTTCGATTTCTGTTTATGCCTTTTGATTTCCATTAGATTTAATTGTGTTTGCCTTAGTTTCTAAATTTGTTAATTAGTGATGGATTGTAGATAATTGGTAGTTTAATTAGTTTGACTGGTTTATAGCTGTTTGATCTTCGTATAAGTAACTGACTGATTATGATTAGTTTTTTAAATCCTATAGTTATGATTAAATCAGGGTTGATAATCTAAGGGATAAAGGGGTAAAATGAGTAAGGGTAATGGGTAAATAGGATATGGGTTCAGTGGTGATTTGGGAATACAAAATTGGTTTAATTGTAATAAAACTTAGGAGATGGCGGTAATGTGTCAATAAAAGGGTAATGTAGTAAAATACAAGTTAGAAGTGGGGGTAAAAGGGTAAAAACAAAAGAATATAACATTCTAGATAGGGGAAAAAGGGTTAATGTTGTATCCATAAGGGATTTTAAATCGATTAGCTAAACAATAATAGGGGTCCAATTGAAATAAAAGAGGGACTGATTGATAAAATCTTAAATTTAAACTTCCATCTCTTTTTGTTCTATAAATAGGCCTCACTTGGCCTCTTTGAATAAGTTTGGAAAATCTGAAATCCTCTTGAATCATCTGTGCAATTTTAAGCCTTCAGAAACTCTTCATTTCAAAAATAAAAATTAAAAATACCAAAAAACAATAGAAGTATTTCGAAGATTATATTGTTACAATAGTTTCTCACATTAGTTAGAAGATTATTTGGTGCTGTTTTCAATTTATATGTTGTTATCGTTGTTGATATGTTATTTATGCTGGATTTGACTCTGTTGATATCAGAGCTGTGATTAATTATTGTTGAATCATCATTACTGATCCTTTTCCTGTTAATTTTGATTAGATCCTCATTGGTTTTCATCTTATTTCCATGTACATTTCTACTGCCTATTGGTGTAGTTATAATTCGAAGAAATGAAGTAGAAGTGTTCATGTAACACTTCAGTTTGTTTTTGTTTCTACAAGTGAATTTGTATTTATGTAAATTTAGTTAGGAACAGTTGTATTCAACTAGGAGTAATCAAAATATGTAACTAAACTATATAGACTTGGACTATTTGAACTTTACAATGCTATAGATTTTCACAGTAAAGTAGTTCTATTTGAAACATGTTAACTAGTGGACTATTAAACAAGCTTAATATTCGCTTAAGAGCATGTGAATTCTGTATCAGTAGCGTTAGTTTGTTCTGATTTTAAAATTAATAGTTGTATTATTAATTGTTAGTTCGAAAAATCAGAAACATAACAGTAGAAGTTTAGTTGAAACTAGGAATTAGTATGATCATATTCATGACTCAAGTAGTAGTCAATTGAAGAGTATGTGTAATTCGTTAGGCTTAATTACAAGCAGATCATTTCCATTTAACAATAAATGTCTCCAAATATTACTTTACATCATGTGGGCGATGAGTATATTGGACACAGTTTGGTTCGTTTAAACCGTTAATGATAGGATTGTTCAAATCCTGCTTGGTTAATAGTTTGTCCTTAAAAAATGAAACTCCAAAACAACTAGTTAATTGATTCGCTAGTTTACTGCTATTAGATTGGCAAATTAAATTTCAGTTTATGCTTTATTTCCTGAGTTGGACTGTTAATGTGAGTCCGGAACCGAAATAACTTCCAAATAAACAAAAAGTACCCTTTTAAACTTAAAAAAATAATAATACCAAAATAACCATTTCGCAATATAAAACTGCGAAATGCATTTTTTTTTTTTTTGTAAAAAGTTTTTTTTTGTAATTCGCAGTATAATACTGCGAATTACTGTTCAATTTTTTTTTTTAAAGTTTTGCATTATTATTGCATGTTATTAAAAATAAATTAGCGAATTTTATCGTTTTCACAATTAACAAATTTTATTTTTGTTGTGTTATTGGTTGCTAATGTTTGAGTTTATTTTCATTTGCAAAATATTGTACTTTTATCATAACTAGTCTTTGTATACACGCGTTGCGCATGTACTCTATATTTTTTAATTTATTCTAAAAAGACAAAATTATGGTTGATTAACTTGCAAAATTTTTTTTTCTTCTTCTCATCATAATACAAATTACTCAATTGCTTTAATAAGTACTACATATTTATTGTTTGCAACATATAGAAAATAATAAATTATTTTTGTAAAAATAGATTAATTCAGTCATTATAGTATGATTAATCTACAATTCTTCTTTTTATCTAAACACATAATCATGCATATCAGATTCTTCATCTGGTAGTATTTCTTCAATCGTTTGATTATGAAAATATTACTTTAATATTGTATTGGAAGAAGTTAGAATATAAAATTCATGTTGATCAAAATTAGAATTTATTCTTCCCGCATATGTAATATTTTATTTTCTTGTATGGCTATAATCAACTCTCATATAAATAAAGACTTTTTAAAAATGATTAAAAAATTTACAAAAACATTTTGCTTTTTTCATTTTTTAGATTTTATGATTTCTTATTCTTTTTTTATATATATTTATTTTTAGTTTCATAAACATATATAAACAATTTTCGCAGATTGTAACCTCGTTTTCTTTTTTAGTATGTTATTTTCAAGTATAAAATGATAAATAATTTAATATTACTCTGTAAGATAATTTATAATCCTGAAATTGTATCATTGAAAAAATTTAATTCTAACTTCAAATATATTCTCAATAAAAGGTAAGCGATCTACAAAGTTAGAAGAAAAAAAAGGGAAAAAATACTCTTATACCTGAAAGTTGTCGAAACTATCCTAGTTTGTAATTACAAGTGCTTATTTAATATTCCTATATTTAAATGTAGTCGCAAGTATTTCATTTCTAGAATTGGAAGGAATTGGAAATTAATGTCCTAAATATTAAAGAAATAGTTAAATAACTATTTATAAATATTAGGAAATAATTAAATGGATATTGCTAAATATTAGGAAAATAACTAAATGACTAATTTGTCTAGTGTGAATTCTATTTTAAAAGGGTAAAAAAGGCAAACGATGGCCTTCGTGCTTTTAATATAGTATAGATTAAAATATGTCGAAATCTGAATTATTTAAAAAAAATGTATCCAGTAAATTATTCTTAGGAAAATTATTTATCTTCTCAAGTATTTTGATGCAAAATTACTTGTAACTCATAATATTATGCATGCCGCTTATGTTGCTTTAAATTAATACTAGTCAGTTAGAAAGTAGTCTAAAAACAACCAAAAATAGTGGACTATCAAAAAACTTCAACAACAAGTTATTTTGTATAAATAAGTAATGGATTTAAATTATATATCTTTATAACGTAATGAAAATATAATTTATTATGTTATAATATCTTATTTAACGCTTATTTTTAGCAATCATATTATTAATTAATGTTATTAACTATAGGAATTTTATAATTATTTTTTAAATGATCTGATTGTATAAAATCATATTTACATAATGCATAAAATTCCTACAAACTATAGTTAGGAAGCATGATGGAAATAAACTCAAACATTAGCAACCAATAACACAACAAAAGTAAAATTTGTTAATTGTGAAAACGATAAAATTTGCTAATTTTTTTTTAATAAAATGCAATAATAATGCAAAATTTAAAAAAAAAAAAAATTGAACAGTAATTCGCAGTATTATACTGCGAATTACAAAAAAAAAACAAATTTTACCAAAAAAAAAAACGCATTTCGCAGTATAAAACTGCGAAATGCACTAACGGCCATTAGTGCATTTCGCAGTTTTATACTGCAAAATGGTTATTTTAGTATTTTTTTTTAAGTTTAAAATGGTACTTTTTGTTTATTTGGGAGTTATTTCGGTTCCGGACACCTGTTAATGTTATGTAATCGATTATCAATGATGCTTGGGTTTCCTAAGCCACAAATCTGGGCTCAACTTCGCGCAGTTGCACGAAACTTGGCCAGAACGGCTTGTAACCCATTTCAGTTCTTCTTAAAGGCTGGCGTATATTTGGGCCTAAAGTCAAAATTGTATTCCACTCAATTAGAGGCCCAAAATTTTCCCGAATTGGATAAGCAGTAAATAAAGCGTTTGTGTAATGAAACTAATTAGACTTTTTGTTTGTTTAAGGGACAAAAACAAATAGGGAATATAGTTTACCCTAGGATTGGACTTTAATTAAAATTGAGAGGAGCCTCGCCGCATCAAATATACAATTGCGGGGCCCTCAAACAAATTGCTATATAAAAATACTTAGAATGCGGGACCGTTTAGCAAATTTCATGGTCTTTCCCAAATATAACAGATATGTAGATGCTTTAGGCACGATTTTTAATAATACTACTTTCTTAAATACGAGTCTATATTTATGTGACACAAATCCAAATCTCAACGAAGTCGAAACATGTTAAAGGACACAGGCGTACTGGTACGGTGTGGTCCAAAATACATTTTTCACGACGTTGTAATTCTAGTAAAATTTCCATAATAAAATAGGGTTATTAAAAGCACATAAAAATAGATATATATATATATATATATATATATATATATATATATATATATATATATATATATATATATATATATATATAGATAAAAGAGCAAATACAACAGTTGAGCAACCGTGCTATAACCACATAATTCGGGAATGCCTAACACCTTCTCCCGGATTAACAGAATTCTTTATCCAGATTTCTGGTTCGCAGACTGTTAACTGAGTCAAACCCTTTCCTCGATTCAGTATTCAAACTAGTGACTTGGGACACCATAGTGGCAACTCTGAAATCTTAATAACGAATCCCGGTTCGACTGTCCTTTAAGTGGAAAAACTCCTTTATTATACCCTTCACGAGGTGTAGTAAACGGTAAAAAGGAGGTGTGACAACCACCACTGCTAGATTGGCCCCCTTTGAATCCCACTCTAGTAAGTGGCTGAGGCCTATCCTTCCGAGCTTCCACTTGATAGTCCCTAAGGCATTCAACTGCTTGGATTGCCTTGGGTAGGGTATTTACCCTTGTCTTTGAAGCTCCACAAGAGCATA
Source organism: Nicotiana noctiflora (assembly GCA_032618575.1). Classification (NCBI taxonomy): domain Eukaryota; kingdom Viridiplantae; phylum Streptophyta; class Magnoliopsida; order Solanales; family Solanaceae; genus Nicotiana; species Nicotiana noctiflora. The sequence continues at coordinate 136,255 of JASVEL010012593.1, forward strand.
AGGTTTCAAACCTTCCAAGAAGGTGAAGAACTTGTCTTTGTCCCCCATGTCGTATATGTTTAGCATGATTACGAAGAATTCCTACACGTAGTCCCGCAATTATTTGGCCTGGCACGACTCCCATAGCTTTCTCCTTGCAATTTATTCAACATTTTTGAGAAAGAACTGTAGGTGTATGGCTGCCTTTAGTTCTGCCCATGTCTCAAGAGCATATTCACCCGGCCTTGATGGCTTCGTAATTCACCCGCCACTAGAGTTTAGCATCATCTTGAAGATATATGGCAGCAATTTCTACCTTCTTAGCTTCTTCTAGGTCCTCAACAGCATCAAAATATTGTGCGATGTCAAAGATGAAGTTCTCCACTTCCTTGTCATTCCTAGCCCTATTGTATGGCCTTTATCAGGAATTTTTAGTTTTTGTGCCGCGGAAGCGAGATTTGCAGCGCCCCCGATTTGGTTTCAACCTCCTCGAAGCAGGCCCTGTAAAGCAGCATTGACAACATTTAGATGGTCTGTCAAGTTTTCAATAATTTATTGCATGGTTGTCACCATGTATGCCTCTTATGACCTGTAGGCTAAATCCTTGATGCGCTCCTACTGGAATCCCTCAAATTTGCTAAAACTTTTGGTTGCTTCTATGATTGTCATTTGTCAATCTTGTGTCAACTTTGGACTGGAGCACTCTGCGGTCCAGGTCATCTAACCTTTGCACTAGGCTAGTTCTTTGTTCAATCACCGTATCCACGATGGGCTGTAATACATCAATTGTCTCCTCAAGGGCCTCAATGTGGTCCCCATGATTCACAATGGATAGAAATGGTGGTAATGGTAATGCATTCCTTCGACAGATGTCGAGCCTTGGCTCTGATACCAACTGTTACACAACGCCTTCCTAAGATTCATTGGAAGGGCGACGTAAGGCTAAGTAATTGATGTTAGTACAGTTATTTTCTGTAAACTAAGGTCTCCTCCGTACTCTAGACTAGATTGTCAGTACCGTACAAGAAAACAAATTAAAGAGCAATTGAGATAGCAGAAATGAGAATTTAGAATAAAAGAAAGCTTGATTGCATTAGTGAAAGTTATTACAGAAAAATCAACACGGTATCAAGTGGGAGAGCCACCAGTACAAAGAATTGTTTGCTTGCTAGAAACGAACAAACAACAACAACAACTACTACTACCCAGTGAAATCCCACAAAGTAGGGTATGGGAGAGTAATAGGTACGCAAACCTTACCCCTACCCCGATAGGGCTGAGAGGCTGTTTTCGAAAGACCCTCGGCTTAGAGAAAAAAAGGAAAGGAGAAGAAGACAATTCATTAATCACTCCAGTAAAAACCATACATGGGAAAATAAGGCAAATAAGAACAGGCTAAGCGCAGAGCCTTGTTCTAATCACATAATAACCAAAACCACAAAACGATGCATTCTTAGCCTTCGTGACTTCTAGCTTTAACTCCTTCCTTGCCACCTTGTACCTCTCTCTATTCGCACTCCTTTCCTCCCTGCTTGTGCTCCCTCCCCACTTTGCGTACGCTACCTTCTTCGCCTCCACTTTACCTTGGAGTACGTCATTCCACCACCAATCGCCTTGGTACATGCCAAAAAAACCCTTCGATATCCCTAGCACCTCTCTTGCTGCATTCCTCATGTGGTTCGCCGTCTTTGACCACATAGTTCTTGCATCGCCACTATTCCTCCAAGCTCCCATCAAGGCTAACCTCTCATCCAACTCCTAGGATTTTTCCTTGGTTAAAGTTCCCCATCCAATCCTCAGTCAGCCCCAAATATTCCTCTTCTTCCTCATCATCATAAATACCTACGTCCATCTGTAAAAGCTTATGCTGAGTCACAAGGGACTCCGCTGGGATAACCTTGAAATCATTGCACAAACCACTATCACACCTTCTGAGGATAAAGTAATTGATCTAAGTCTTTACTGGCGAACTTTGGAGAGTAACCAGGTGCTCCTCCCTCTTCGGAAAAGATGAGTTTTCAATCACCAGCTCAAAAGCCTTGGTGAAGTGTAGTAGCCAAGTACCTCCTCCGTTCCTAACCCCATGTCTAAAGGCGACATGCACCTCACTATAACCACCAGCAACTGACCCAATATGGCCATTAAAATACCCTCCAATAAATAACCTTTCAATAGGTGGAATATTGCGCACAATCTCATAGAAACGCTCCCAAAAATGCCTCTTAACCTCCTCATCCAAAGCCTTTTGTGGTGCGTAAGCGCTCATTTCAATGAGGGATCAATTGCCAATCACCAACTTAATAAACATAAGCCTATCATTCAGTCGCCTAACCTCCACCGTTGACTCTCTGAGATCCCTATCCACTAAGATACCCATTCCATTCTTACCCCTCATCACTCTAGAGTACCATAACTTATACCCGTCCGCATTCTGCGCCTTCGATCCTGCCCACCTAGTCTCTAGGACACAAACTATATAAACCTTCCTCTTCTAGAGAATCTTTGCCAGCTCAATAGACTTAACTGTCACTGTGCCTATGTTCCATGACCCAATCCTCAATCTTCGTGCCCCATTTTCCCCTTACCATTCTTTCCTCACATTTCATCCAATGACCCCATCCCCACCCGCGGCACCTTGAGTACATGACCCTACTCTACCTTCCCAAACCATAGCCACTATCCTACGACAAACTTCAGAAGACTCTAATACAAACACTAGCTAGAAAAGAACAGGAAGAAACTGCAAGTGTTCTAATAATATGCTTGTAGTGATGCTAACAACATAATCACAACTTACCTATCATAAGGAAAGAGACAAAAAAGTGGGAGGTACCAACTCCCGATGGAAATAACCTGGAAATATGACTTGACGTCGGTTACCGCCATGCACCACCACTACCGCTAGGTGCAACTACTGAAATTGCCGCATCAGTAAACCCTAAGCACTATTTTGGTTAACCTGTACAAAGAACAAGGAGACGAAAAAATAAAAGATGGTCCAACTGCCTCTACTGCCACTGATTGTCGGGCAGCAAAGTTCAACAGGAAGTCAAAAGGGAAAGAAAAAGGGGTAGGATGGAGAGAAATAGGGGGGAGCCGCTGCGGCGAATAAATGCTAGAAAGATTGATTGATTTATCCCCCTAATAATGCTTTAAAAAAAAGCTATGAGACTAGACTTGACTAAGCTAGAGAAACATAACTGAAGGACATGAAAGAAAACTACTTTATATTTTAAATGAAAAGGACTTTGTTTTTTACAAGGCAGAAACTGGTCCATTGTCTACAGCAACATCTTTGGCATTACGGTCGGTGTGCGACATTATCTGCGTGCATGATAACTAGGGATTCTAATTTATGTTACACTGCTTTTTACTTGATTTTCGATAAAAAATATATACAAATAGACCAAAAGTCTTACATGTTGTACATGTTTGCAGGGTTTGGGCAAAAAAGTGATAAGTAGTCAAAACTAGCTAAAAAGGACTCAAACTCGCACAAGTACCAAGAACAAGTCAAAACAATTATGCAGCCTAAAATCCACTGCAGCCGCAACAGACCCACTGCGGCTATGGTTCATTAAGTGCTGTCAGTAGCGAAAAAGATCGGAGAGATGCAATTTTGAAAGATCAAGCACTGCGGTCCGCGATAGATTCTTTGCAATTGAAGTAGCCTCACCACGACCATAATCTATTTTATGAAGTCCATGAAGAGGGGATATAGAGAGCTGGAAGTCTGGAAGATCAAAAGCCATCATGGTCCGCAGTCCATTTTATGGGGTCCGCGGTGAATCCACCACGGTCGCGGTGCATTTTATGCAGTCTGCAATGTCCAGATTCAAAGAATGGAAAGTCAAGCTAAAAAGCCTCACCACAGTCGTGATGTATTTTTCTCTATCCACGGTACTTGCGTCGGGTGTATTTTGGTCCAAAATATTTGGCCTTGTATAAATACATCTTTTTCACGTTTTTAGGTTATCTAGTTCGCAGTTGAGCACGTGAAGGCCGTTTTTGATCTATTTTGAGTAATTTTGTAGCTATTTCAACTTTGAATCTTTAATTCTTAGATTGTAAATATATTATATGGGTTATTCTTCATCCAATTTTCTAATTTCTTCCATTATTATGAGTATCTCGACCCATTAGCTAGGGTTACGGCTCAACCCTATTGTGGGTATTTGACGGGTCTTGTGTTTTAAGGCTTATATGTTTATGGGTGGTTAACATTTGGACTGATTTGTGTTTGCCATGTTGAATTAGTGGTTGCAAACACTAATTTGTGCCTATTTGACTTGGGCTCTTCTTGAGAAAGGGAGCTCGAGTCTAGGAAAATTAGTCCAACAAGAAATAGGAGCAAATTCAAGAGAATTGATATCCCTAATTAAAAGGTTAAATCTACATATAGGAGCCTATATTGCTTGCATAATTTTGACAACTAATTAGTTTTGTGTAAGTCAATTACGGCAAAGTCACTCGAGCTATCGAGAGGTATAAAGTGAGTAGTTCCGTGTATTGCCTATATTGCAATCCCCAACATAAAAACTTTGCCTTAAGCTTTAGAACCCACCAAATATTCACCTAGGAAAAAATGGTCATTCCCTAGTGCCTCGTTATCCATTTAGAAAACCTTACAAGCATTTATTCTTAGTTTAGTTTAGCATCTGATTAGTATAATATTAGAAGTAACAAACGAACAATTATGATTGGAAGTGTAATTAAGAGCACTATCTAATTTAGATAGGAAACCAAATCCCAAACAATCCTGACCATCTCAGGTAAAAGTTGCATCAGTCGATGTTGCCACTTTGTAGTGGGGTAGGGTTGGACCGGATCACTTTTTTGCACCGTTGTCGGGAAGCTGACAATTTTGGCTCCCTATCTAAATAGTTTTGTGTATTGTTTTTCATTCCTTCTGATACTAATTTGTGTTTGATGCAAATTCAGGTGCAAACGTGGTAGCAAATAACAACAATAATGACCCTCTTGGATACCTGTCTTAAGGGTTTCGTGGATACCTATTGGGGGAGCAAGCAAACAAATGTGTCTGGGGATGCACTTCAGTTGAGACTATTCCCTTTTTTATTGAGAGGGAAGGCATTGGACTGGATTGAACAACTTCCCAACCATTACATCACTACTTGGGATTTGTTGGTGGACAAATTCATTACCAAGTTTTTCTAGGCGGGCAAACGGAAACTTTAAGGGATGAAATCTTAGCTTTTAAACATGAGCAGAACAAACTATGGTAAAGGAGTGTCCCAACAATGATATGACCAAGGCAATGATACAACGAACATTCTAACGCATAATTAACACCACTAATCAATGCATATCGAACCAACTCGCCGGGGGGTAATTTCATGAACACACCATATGATGAGGCTAATGCAATATTGGATAAGATGTCTGACACATCCTCCGCTTGGTAATTAAAGCAAATGTTCCACAGGGTGACCCCACGGTCATTCTCTTGAACAAAGGCTATGGACGG
>JASVEL010012594.1:0-42236 GCA_032618575.1 Nicotiana noctiflora
TAAGAAAAATTCTTAACCAAAATGGCTAACCCACTAATGTGGAACTTTGCAAATTTCAACAAAAGCAAAAAAATTTTAAAAAAAGGAGTAGAAAGGATCATGATGTGTATGAGTGCACAAAAGAGTTCAAGGTACAAGGATTAGAGTGTAACACGTGATGTTACTTTTTGTCTTCTTTATTGTCTTCTTAATTGTGACCTAAATTAAAGAAGAGAAGATGCATCTTTTAAATGTGTTCTAGTAGTTAATGAAGTGGCAAGATTATGGAAGATTAGCCGAGACAAAATATAGTAATAGATTTCTTCTCAATCTGTCTAAATTTTGAGGTTGACGCTGGAAAAAAGAGTCAAGAATGAAAGAAACATAAAGAGTAGTGGGGTTCTTGGAATTCAAAAGAGTTAAAGCATGCAAATAATGACAGGGGCCAACTCCAACTTTTAGTAGTTGAACAAAATAAAGGGAAAGCATGGCTGAATTGGCCTGGTCCTTCATTTCTTTTAGTGCCATAATATTACCACCTCTTTTTTGACACAGTGAATAACATCACATTTTTCTTTTGGTTTACGCGTATCTGTTTTGGGGTCCGATTAATCAATATTGTAATGAAAAGTCCTACTTCATAGGTGTGTTGGGAGCTTAGGGGTAAAACACTACCTACCAAAAGCGATTTTATACCCAAGACTCGAATCCGAGACATGTGATTAAGAATGAAATATTATTTATAACTCCATCACAACTTTATCCATAAAGAAAAGATAAGCTTAAAGGTAAACCACTTTCATTTAGAAAAAAAAAGTAGAGTTATCTATTTTTTCTTTTAATATCAATGGACCATTAGAAGTAGTAGATAAAAATTATTGCTCAACTATACATTAATTCCAAGCAAGTGGTAATCGACTTTATAAAACTTCACTCTCTATGCCGCTCATATATTTTTAAGATATAAAAATTGGCTGGCTGCAAACATAGTACAGGTTTGTAGATGGTGATTAATAATCAATTATATAGGAAATAGTTCGCCAATACTTGTTCACATCAGTGTCCTCTTTTCCTGCTTTACTTTAGTCTTCCTTTAACTTTGTTTTTTTTTCTCATAATGATTCTCCATTTTCAACACAATAATACTATAATCAACATGAGGTGCTTTAAGTAAATTAATAATTGAAAAAAGTTCCAGCATATTGAACCAGAAAACCAGTCAAAATTAAAGGGCCAATTTAGGTATGGCGATGGGGCGGGGACGGGGCAGGGACGGGGCAGGCTTGAAAAAACCCACAAAAATTTTAACTCGCCCGGCCCAGCTCCGCATAGTTATTTTTTCAGTTTTCAACCTTCCCCGCCCCACCCTACTTAATATTTTTTTTCTCTAATTTTTCCTCCATAGAAATTCATAATGATATTAGATTTAGACGTTCTATAACAGAAACAAATAGACATTATACTAAAATTGCATAATTTTCGAAGTGGTGAGGAGTGTTATAGATAAAGAATTGCCAAAAAAAGAAAATGTCGGATTACTCGTATCATGCACTTTGGGTTCAGCTCTTTCTTTTCAAAGGACAACCAATAGTGGGTTACAACTTACAAGTTCAATTTTATTTCATGTCCAAAGGTTCTGTCATGTTTTACTTTGTAAATCCTAAGTTGATTAGATAGAAGTTGAATAGATGATAAAATTGACTAATAGAAAATATACTAAGTTGCCCCGTATTGACCCCATTGAACCTGCAATCCGTACATGCCGCGCCGCTTTAAAAAAATTTAAAATTATTGTAACTCTACCCGCCTCGCATCCGTTTGGCCTCATTGCCATCCCTAGTGTTGATGTCCATCTCATTAAAGAAGTATTAGGCATGTGGCTAATAAAAAAAATTTTGTTTGGTAGCCAACCTTGTTGACTTGGTTTGGTTAGCTAACTTTATTGAATTAGTTTGGGTTGGTAGCCAACCTTATTGAATTTTATTGGGTTGGTAGCCAGCTTTGTTGAATTATGAAAAGTGTGTGTAAATTGTCAAATATTATAGGCTTTAAAGAGTGAAGCTTTGGCTATAAAATGAGAACTTCAATTCTCATTTATATACACCAACAAAGAGAGAAAGAAAGAGTGAGGTTTCACAGATAATATATAAGAAAATAGTCTGTGAGAAAAATAGAGAGTGAGCGATATTGTAGTGAGGTGGGAATATCAAAATAGGGTTATTTCTTTTGAGTGTTGTAGTGTTCATTGGAGTATTTTTCTAGGACCTACAAAGTGTAAAATTCTTTACTATAGTGATATCAGTTGCTTCTCTCCGGGCCATGATTTTTTTCCCTTATTAAGAAAGGTTTTCCACGTAACAATCTTGGTGTCGTTGTTATTCTTTTACTCTTGTTATTTACCGTATCTTGGTGCTAAATTATTATTTCGCTTTTATTACCGTAAATATTATTTCTGTGGGAGGTTTATTCCTAATAACTGGTAACAGAGCACATATTCTGCTCGTTCACTGAAATACTATTCACTGTCAGTAGTACTATACTCAGTGAAAAACAGAAATGCCCGGAGTAAAGTACGAGGTAGCAAAATTCAACGGAGATAATGGTTTCTCAACATGGCGAAGAAGGATGAGGGATCTTCTCATCCAACAAGGATTACACAAGGTACTAGATGTTGATGGCGAGGATTGGGCTGACTTGGATGAAAGAGCTGCTAGTGCAATCAGGTTGCACTTATCGGATGATATGGTAAATAACATCATTTATGAAGTCACTGCACGTAGAATTTGGACAAGGTTGGAAAGCCTATACGTGTCCAAAATGCTGACAAATAAATTGTACCTGAAGAAGCAATTATACGCCCTACATATGGGTGAAGGTATGCATTTTTTTATCACATTTAAACGTATTTAACGGACTAATCACACAGCTTGCCAAACTCGGAGTAAAAATTAAGGAAGAAGATAAAGTCATCTTGCTATTGAACTCGTTGCCATCTTCGTACGATAATTTGGCAACAACCATCCTGCACGGTAAGACTACTATTGAGTTGAATGATGTTACATCAGCTCATTTACTCAATGAGAAGATGAGAAAGAAGCCTGAAAATCAAGCAAAATCTCTCATCACAGAAGGTAGAAGCAGGAGTCATCAAAGGAGTTCTAACTATGGTAGATCCGGAGCTCGTGGGAAGTCAAATAACCGATCCAAATCAAGAGCCAGAAATTGCTACAACTGTGATCAACCAGGTCACTTCAAAAGATATTGCCCAAATACCATAAAGGGAAAAGATGAAACCAGTGGCTAGAAGAATGACAACAACACAGCTTCCATGATGCAAAACAAGGATAATGTTGTCTTCTTTATAAATGAGGAAGAGGAATGCATGCACCTGTCAGGTCCAGAGTCAGAATGGGTGGTTGACACAACTACATCTTACCACGCCACACCGGTAAGAGATCTTTTTTACAGATATGTAGCAAGTGATTTCGGCACTGTGAGTGGGTAACACAAGTTACTCAAAGATTGCAGGGATTGGTGACATTTGTATCAAGACAAATGTCGGATGCACATTGGTTCTAAAGGACGTACGACATGTACCTGATTTGCGGATGAACTTGATCTCGGGAATTGCTTTGGACCGAGATGGATATGAGAACTATTTTACAAATCAAAATTAGAGACTCACTAAGGGATCATTGGTGATTGCAAAGGGAGTTGCTCGTGGCACGTTGTACAGGGCAAATGCAGAAATATGCCAAGGTAAATTGAATACGGCACAAGATGAGATTTCTGCAGATTTGTGGCATAAAAGAATGGGTCGTATGAGAGAGAAGGGATTGCAGATTCTTGCCAAGAAATCACTCATTTCTTATGCCAAAGGTACAACGGTAAAACCTTGTGACTACTGTTTATTTGGTAAGCAACATAGAGTCTCATTTCAGACATCGTCTGAAAGAAAATTGAATATACTTGATTTAGTATATTCTAATGTTTGTGGCCCAATGAAAATTGAATCAATGGGCGGTAATAAATATTTTGTTACTTTTATTGATGATGCTTCGCGAAAATTATGTGTTTATATTTTGAAAATCAAAGATCAGGTGTTTCAAGTTTTCGAGAAGTTTCATGCTCTAGTAGAAAGGGAGACGGGTCAAAATCTAAAGCGTCTCCGAGGTGACAATGGAGGTGAGTACACTTCAAGGGAATTTGAAGAGTACTATTCAAGTTATAGGATCAGACATGAAAAGACAGGTCCTGGAACCCCACAGCACAATGGCGTAGCCGAGAGGATGAACCGCACCATTGTGGAAAAGGTGAGAAGTATGCTCAGAATGGCTAAGCTGCATAAGTCATTCTGGGGTGAAGCATTTAAGACAGTTTGTTACCTGATCAATAGGAGTCCATCAGTCCCGTTGGCGTTTGATATCCCAGATAGAGTTTGGACTAACAAGGAGGTATCCTACTCGCATCTGAAGGTGTTCGGTTGTAGAGCTTTTGCACATGTACCAAAAGAGAAGAGAAGAAAGCTGGATGATAAATCTTTCCTTGCATATTTATCGGATATAGAGATGAAGAGTTCGAGTATAGATTGTGGGATCTTGTAAAGAAGAAGGTCATCAGAAGCAGAGATGTAGTCTTACGAGAAAGTGAAGTTGGAACTGCTGCTGATATGTCATAAAAGGCAAAAATGGTATAAATCCTAACCTTGTTACTATTCCTTCTACTTCTAACAATCCCACAAGTGTAGAAAGTATGACTGACGAAGTTGCCGTGTTGGGGGAGCAACCTGGTGAGTTATTGAGAAGGGGGAGCAACTTGATAAAGGTGTCGAGGAAGTGGAGCACCCCACTCAGGAAGAAGAACAACATCAACCTCTGAGGAGATTAGAGAGGACAAGGGTAGGGTTATGGAGGTACCCTTTCACAGAGTATGTCCTCATCGGTGATGAGGGGGAGCCAGAAAATCTTAAGGAGGTGTTTTCTCATCCAGAAAAGAACCAGTGGATGAAAGTCATGCAAGAATAGATGGAATCTCTACAGAAAAATGCCACATACAAGCTGGTTGAACTTCCAAAGGGTAAAACACCACTCAAATGCAAATGGATCTTTAAAATCAAGAAAAGTGGAAATGGCAGCTAGTCAGATACAAAGCTCGATTGGTGGTTAAAGGCTTCGAACAGAAGAAAGGTATTGATTTTGATGAAATTTTCTCACCTGTTGTCAAAATGACTTCTATTCGAACTATTTTGAGCTTAGCAGCTAGCCTAGATCTTGAAGTGGAGTAGTTGGATGTGAAAACTGCATTTCTTCATGGAGATTTGAAAGAAGAGATTTATATGGAGAAGCCAAAAGGATTTGAAGTTGCTGCAAAGAAACACATGGTGTGCAAATTGAATAAAAGTCTTTATGGATTGAAGTAGGCACCAAGGCAGTGGTACATGAAGTTTGACTCATTCCTGAAAAGTCAAACATACCTAAAGACCTATTCTGATCCATGTGTATACTTCAAAAGATTTTTTGCGAATAACTTTATTATATTGTTGTTGTATGTGGATGACATGTTAATTGTAGGAAAAGACAATGGGCTGATAGCAAAGTTGAAGGGAGATCTGTCCAAGTCATTTGATATGGAAGACTTAGGCCCAACACAACAAATTTTAGGGATGAAGATAGTTTGAGAGAGAACATGTAGAAAGTTGTGGCTATCTCAGCAGAAGTACATTGAACGTGTACTAGAATGCTTCAACATGAAGAATGCTAAGTCAGTCAGCACACCTCTTGCTAGTCATCTAAAGTTGAGCAAAAAGATGTATCCTACAACAGAGGAGGAGAAAGGGAACATGACTAGAGTTCGTTATTCTTCAGCAGTCAGAAGCGTGATATATGAAATGGTATGTACTAGACCTGATAGTGCTCACACAGTTGGAGTTGTCAGCAGGTTTCTTGAAAATCCTGGAAAGGAACATTGGGAAGCAATCAAGTGGCTACTCAGGTACCTGAGAGGTACCACGGGAGATTGTTTGCGCTTAAGAGGATCTGATCAAATCCTGAAGGGCTATACCGATGCTGATATGGCAGGTGACATTGACAACAAAAAATCCACTACTGGATATTTATTTACATTTTTAGGGGGGAGCTATATCATGGCAGTCTAAGTTGCAGAAATGTGTTGCACTTTCAACAACTGAAGCAGAGTATATTGCCGCTACAGAAACTAGCTAGAAGATCATATGGCTCAAATAGTTCCTTCGAGAGCTTGGATTGCATCAGAAAGAGTATGTCATCTGTTGTGACAGTCAAAGTGCAATAGACCTTAGCAAGAACTCTATGTACCATGCAAGGACCAAACACATTGACGTGAGATATCATTGGATTCTAGAAATTGTAGCTGATCAATCTCTAAATGTCTCGAAGATTTCTACAAGTGAGAATCCCGCAGATATGTTGACGAAGGTGGTACAAAGGAACAAGTTCGAGCTATGCAAAGAACTTGTCGGCGTGCACTCAAACTAGAAGACAGTTCTACCTCCTATAGATAAATGAGACTGGAAGGGGAGATTGATGATGTCCATCTCATTGAAAAAGTATTAGGCATGTGCCTAATAAAAGTTTCTTTAGTTTGGTAGCCAACCTTGTTGACTTGGTTTGGTTAGGTAGCCAACTTTGTTGAATTAGTTTGGATTGGTAGCCAACCTTGTTGAATTTCTTTGGGTTGGTAGCCAACTTTGTTGAATTGTGAAAAGTGTGTGTAAATTGTCAAATATTGTAGGCTTTAGAGAGTAAAGATTTGTCTATAAAAGGAGAGCTTCAATTCTCATTTATATACACCAACAAAGAGAGAAATAAAGAGTGAGGTTTCACAGACAAGATATAAGAAAATAGTCTGTGAGAAAAATAAAGAGTGAGCGATATTGTAGTGAGGTGGGAATATGAAAAGAGGATTATTTATTTTGAGTGTTGTAGTGTTCTTTGAAGTATTTTTCTAGGACCTACAAAGTGTAAACATTCCTTACTATAGTGATATCGGTTGCTTCTCTCGGGGCCGTGGGTTATTCCCCTTATTAAAAAGGGTTTTTCACGTAAAAATCTTGGTGTCATTGCTATTCTTTTATTCTTGTTATTTACCGTATCTCGGTGCTATATTATTATTTCGCTTTTATTACCGTGAATATTATTTTTATGGATGTTTATTCCTAACACCTAGGGGCCAAAGCACACTACTAGAAATTAGAGCTATGGCAACATTTTTTATTGCTACGGTTCTGGAACCGTTGCTATAGGTGGTCTATGGTTACGATTGTAACAGTTACTAATAATTATTAGAACTATCGGAACACTTACTAAATGAACCATTGCCATAGTCCACAAACCGTCCCTATAGAAGAATATATGGCAACACTTTATATAACCGTAACAATAAATCCATCTATGGGAACGGGTATCTCTATTGTTACGGTTATTAATTCCCTCTTTTTTTCACCCAAATTTTTAGTACTCGCTAAAATATTGGTAGGGCCCGCCATCTTATTTTTTTTTTAGTTTTATACCTCATAGAATATGAAATACACTGAATCCCTAAAAATATCTATCTTCCTCGTGCGATTGCCTCTATTACAGTACTCCTAAAATAGTTCTAAAATCAGAACCAATCAGCGAAAATCCGTCAAAATTCCAAAATATATCGAATTAGAGAGCTGTTTGCGGGATTCAAGAGCTCTCTTCGCGATTGAGTTTGAGATTTTAGAGCTCTCTTCGCGGTTCATCTTGCTAAAGACTAGCACATTTTTGGGGGTAGTAAAGAATCCAATTGCTGAGAAATATTTGCCTTTTCTAGATTTCGACTAATATACAGTGACTCTCTTTAATATCAAAATTTCAGTGCCAAATCAAGGTGAGTGTACCTCAATTTTGGCTCATCAGTTCACTTAGATGAACTTTTTTCCATTTATTCAAAAGATTTTCTGAATTTCTTTTATGTTCTACCTTTTAGATACCTCAATCTTTTAGAGCTCTCTTCGCGGTTATTATGGAAAAGATTTCACTGCAAGAGCTTCATTACGGTATCCAATAAATCATCAGTTAGCTGATTTTGTTTGCTGCAGTAGACATTAATCGCTTGAACTTCACTGTGGACTATTGGTTATCTAAGTTGGAGCTATTATTTCCCTTTTATTACTGTACCCCATAAGGCCTACTGCAGTTATGGTGCTTATTTTTGGGAGGTGGGGTGGAAACATGCTCCCATGTTTTATAAATTTGAGTTCTGATGTCTGTAATTTTGAGAAGTTTTGGAAATTCTTGTGGTAGATACTTCCTCCCCCTTTAGTTTTTTCTCAATAATTCAATGGTGCCCCATACCTTCAAATTCAGTCTTGGCCTCTAGTTTAGTGACCATTAGGGTCACTGTATCCTACTTGGACCTACGTTAGTTATGAAGTTGTATCTATGAAGGATATACTAGCCTTCTAGTGTTTCAAAAAATCCAAGGGTGCCCCATCTTCAAATATGGTCTTTGCCTTAGGTCTAGTGCCTAATAGGGCCTGGTTATTGTGGTTTTATGTTATGAAAATAATATGCTATAAATCTCTATTAGAATCTCGTTTGTACAAGAGAAGTTTGAGCTTTAGCTTAAAAACGGTTATCAACTCAGGTAGTAAAGCACAGAATTTTTCTGTGGGCAACAGTGAGGTTAAGTGGTTAAATTTGGAAGTATGAGATGACAGTGGCAGTGGCTTTATACATGATAATACTACTGATTTGAAGAATATATTAATTTGTATCTATATTGATAGTTGTTTTCCTTCTCTTAAACAATACCTAAAATCACAGAAAGTGAGTGCTAAACCGATCTAAGACAAACGATGTTCTTATTCAGTTTGCTGCTATAGCAGTTATAGGAGTAGTTTTCTTTTTTAATTACAGACACATTAGTTATTTAGCTACTATTTATGGCCTTCTATAAGGAACTATAAATGTTACATTGATCTTTTGATTCATCATACCATTGAGGTCAATTTTGATATCTAGCGGGTCAGTTTGACTTGAATTGAAAATGCTGAATGAATGTGATTAAGGTGCTTACTATATATACTTTTGCTGCTACATCTTTTCCAAAGGAACACTTTTTTGGCCTTTTATAAATTTGTTTTGAGAAGATATGATAGCTTCTTTGATCATATTGGATTTGCTTAACGTGAAGAAATTCCAGTAAAGCTTGTAGAACTGGGATTATAGTTCCTATTTTTGAGGTTAAAGTCAGAAAGCAAACGAAATCCACTTAAGGTTCTGTATGACTGTAACTTGATTGGTAGGACTGTTATGACACTTAACCAAAAAGATGATTGCATAAACATTTGTTGATAAGTGAGTGGTAGTATACTTGGCCATACTTGTAGTTGTAATAAAGTGCTAATTAGGGGGTAATTTCACTTTATGGTTATTAAACTATCTTTCAATTTCACTAAAGTCACTTAAGAGATTCTAACTGACATCTCCCATGTAACCAGTAAGAGTAATGAATTAGACTAATATTAACTCAGGTAGGGGTTATAAGGTCTACGAACACACTACCCTCCCTAGAACCCCACTTGTAGAATTTACGATGTTTGTCATTGTTGTTGTTAGCTAGTTCATTACTACTACTATTTCCTCCATTTTATCGTATAGGTATCTATGGATAATGATGATAAAAGTTGGATGAATCTCCTAAGATGGACGGATGAGTATATCCGTGGAGTGAATGATTTTCTTGATAAGGCATTTGAGCGAGCCTTTATGCCCTTGCAAAAAGTGCATGAATCGCTATTGGTATTATAGAAATATGGTTGAGGATCATTTGGTTGTTCATGGATTTGTTGATGGTTATACCAAATGGGTTTTCCACGGGGAAGGATTTTCCTCGAGAAGTACACCTCATGCAAGGAATAATGATGAAGGTTCTACCATGCGTGACGATATTGATGGACTACTGCATGATACATTTAGAAATATAGATGGTGAGGTAGGGGATGAAGAAGGAGTTGGGGAAATACTATCTGAAGATGCAAAGAAGTTTTTCAAATTGTTGGACGAAGGAAAACAAGAGTTATATCCGGGTTGTGAAAATTTGAGTAAATTGAGTTTCACTATTCGATTGTACTTGCTTAAATACTTGTTGTGATTATTTATTTCTTCTTTATTATCATCTTAGTTTTATTTACTTAAACTATATTCTCTTGCATTTGGTTTGTAGTCTAAAATGGAGAGGATCCAATCAAATCAAGAAAGTGGAGATGGAAGTGATTCAGTTGACGCATTTGCATCTGTCATGGGACCTGAGCACCCAGGTCGGGTAAGATTATATGGACGAGGGGTTAATAAGACTCTCTTAAAAAAGAAAAAAGGAGATTTTGGATCCTCTGTAAATGCTACTGATGAGAGAATGGAACAAAAAATGGAGGAAATGGAAGAGAGGATGCAACAAAAATTGATGGAGAAGCTCAATGCACAAAAGGAAAAAATGTTGGAAGAGCTCAATGCACAAAAGGATGCTATGGAACAAGATATTACGATGAACGTCGTTACACGACTTCAATGTCTCAACCCTGATTTAAGACTTGATCCTGATATACTAATATTCAGTGCTCGTGCACAACCAGATGCTATTCAACCAATCAATCGTCTATCCACTGGCAGTAAGACTCGAGGTTAGTCATTAGCAAATGTTACATGTCTTCTCTTTCCTCTTCTTCTTATCTTTACTCGAGTTTCTCTATCCATAATTGGTCTGTTAATCTATCAAGAAACTTCCTGAGTGACCTATGATTAAAATTAGGAATGGTTCAAAGTCCTTTTATTAATAATTTAATGAAATACTTATGGACATCCTCAGCAGGCTACCAGTGAAGTCACTTGTTCGTTTCAAGTGTGTTTCAGAATCTTGGAATACATTGATCTCTGAACCTTATTTTAAGAAGAAACATCTTGGAATACATTGGATTTTCTGGATTACAGTATCTATAGTTAAATCGACGCGGTGAAGCTGAAATTTTAAGATTTTTCCATATTGACTGAATGAAGCTGAAATTTGACTGCTTGTGTTCCGAAAACTTGAGGTTCAGTAAATAGATCCCGAACATACCATCAATTCAAATCCCTATTCCTCAGAATTATTTGGTTGGGATACTAACTTCCGATGCTCCTTCTTCCAAATGCTTCTCTAGATTTCGAAGAAAATCGTCCAAGTAGTCATCTCCACAGCCTTTATTCTAGCCTATTCATCCTTCATAGGTGACATGCCTACCTATCAACTACCAATGGCAACTTACTTCTCAACTTTCTTGTTGACTTGTTCTTTTCTGAAATTGGTTCACGAAATGAAGACAAGTGCGTTCACAGTCGAAGTAATCTTAGGAAAATGTTTGAGAGAAAAATATTCACTGTATAAGTACAAAAAAATATCTATCTGCGCAACTATTAAGAAATGAAAATCTCAGTTAACAGAGGAATCGGTCAACTATCAAGTCACCGACAGAATTAGTAATACCAATGTAATGTCAGAATCAGAATTCAATTCTAGAGTCATTCCACCATACCGAACGTGCTGTAAGATTTTAAGGCAGTAATTCGATAAGAGAATTTAAGTGGAAGAGCTACGGAAGATTGGATTTGGTTTCAGGTGATAAATACAAGTCAAAGCTTAAGCCTTGATTGGATTTGGTTTCAGGTGATAGCTTGTTTGTTCATGATACTGCTCATGATAGCTTGTTTGTTCTTAATGTCATGTTCGTTTCAATCGATCTTGTTTCAGCTGTAGTTGTTGAAAGGGTGCAGGGTTTTCGGGTTCAGGTATATTATTTTCTTTTTTCAATTTCGTCTTAATCAGTTGGGAATCGGGATTGATGTGCACTTAATTCTTGTAACACCCGAAGTTGTTGTTGTTTTTTGTATTCTTTATTTATGTTAGGGGTTTGGTTCAGCTGGACATCATTTGATTCGTGATGTTAAGATTTAGGTGTTTTGTTTGCTCCAAGTATTTAATGACCTAGCATTAGAAATCCATTTAATCTTCACTTATTTGTTGATAATTTATTGGTGCAACCATATATGAGCTCTTCTGAATCTTAGTATATCTTCCCAAAGTCACTCGTTTGGGTTAAAAAACAAAAAGAAGCCTTTTAGTATATGTAAACATAATATATTTAACTAGATGGGTGAAAGAATTGGGTTTTGATTTCCATTTTCAAATATATAAACACATAGTTGTAGCAACTTAGCAATGCAGCCCTTTATGAGGTTTTTGATATCAAGGAAACGAGATTTACAATTTTATTTATACTCTTTTGTAGGTGGAGTAGAAGAAGCAATGGAAGGCAGAGGTAGTGATGAAGGCAGTGATGAAGATCTTGATCCTACTTAAGAGATTTTTGAATTGTTGATTGTTGTAGCTGCATGTGGCAGTTTCTAAGAATATATGTTTGTTATCAAAATATTTTAAAATTTTGGACTTGAAAGATCAATTGTATGTACTAATTGGTTTCATCACTATGTATGGATTTATTATTAATTATCTTGTTAGATAATTTAGTTTATGAATATTTTTATTTTGTTATTTATATAAATTTTAGTGTTTTATAGTTTATTGCAAGAGGGGACACTATTTTCAATTCAATTAAACTGTTACAGCTAACAGAACCGTTGCGATAGGTAGTTCAACCGTTGCCATAACATCTGTAATCGTTCCAAATTATTCTACAAACCGTTGCAATAGGATCTATAAACCATTCCAACATTTTCTCAAAACCGTTGCAATAGGTAATTCAACCGTTGCAATTTCTGTCATGCATGTAACGGCTTAATAGATATAGTAACGGTTATGGACCGTTGCAGTTGCTTTTATGGTAACGAAAAGTAACCGTTATAGTTGATGAGAATAATCGTTCCAATAGGAAGAGGAAAAACCGTTGCGATAGACTGTACTATAGCAACGGTTATTTTAACCGTTCCAAAAACCGTTCCATAAGCTCTATAGCCACGCCAGCTTGTGGAACGAGTGCTGAACCGTAGCAACAGATCTATGGCAACGGGTTTCTTACCTATTGGAACGGTCTTGCATCCGTAGCCATAGGTGAATATTTCAGTAGTGGCACTATGCATACTACTAGTTGTTTAAAGAATTTCAAGTATCAACACTACTAGAATTCCGGTAAATATCGACCAAAAAAAATCGACCAACTTTGGTTGGTTATGGCCAATTACCAACCAAATACGCTTGGACGGTATTTTGATGGTCGTTTTAGTATATCGACCAAAGTTGGTCGGTCAATGAAATTCAAAAAAAAAAAATATTGCAAAAAAACGACCAAAGTTGGTCGGTATTTTAATTATGTAATCAAATTACCGATCAAAGTTGGTCGATTTTTTAAAATGACTGGCCGAATTTACCAACCAAAGTTGGTCGGTTTTTTTAATATTAATTTTTATTTATTTTAATTGTAAAAACAGACCAAAGTTGATCAATTTCGTAAAAAAAAAATAAAAAATGGCCGGTATTTTGACCGACCAAAGTTAATTGGCTTTTGCAGAATTTTTAGTAGTGCAACTGAACAACAAGAAATTAGAGTTCTTTTAGCCCATTTGCAGCCATGAAATTCTTGAAAATATTTCATCTTTGTTGCATGGTTAGCTGTTTTCCATGGCCAACTATTCAAAGCCCTTGAGAAATTTTTATAGTTCAAGTTGAATCCCCGGAAAGCCAAATTTCCACTCAATCTTTATAGATCAGGATCTTGAGAGCTGGTACCGATCTTTTTTGCCAAATACGATAGCAAGCACACGCTCAAACGACGAAGAAGGGCCACGTTTAGTGTATTCATATCAAAACGTGATGAAAGGCTTTGCAGTAAGATTATCAGCAGTGCATGTTAAAGAAATGGAGAAGAACACTACGCATACTCCAAGTTTTCTTGGATTGCAGCAGAATATGGGCTTATGGAAGGATTCAAACTATGGGAATAGTGTGATTATTGGAGTCTTGGACACTGGCATTTCGCCTGACCATCCTCCTCCGCCTGCTAAGTGGAAGGGCAAGTGTGAATCAAACTTCACTACAAAGTGTAACAACAAGATCATTGGTGCGAGGTCCTACATACAAGAAGATCGCTCGTCAATAGATGATGATGGACATGGCACCTACACAGCTAGCACTGCTTCTGGAAGTTTTGTACAAGGTACCAATGTATATGGGAATGCTAAAGGTACTGCAATTGGGGTTGTCCCTCTTGCTCATTTAACCATTTATAAGGTTTGTGACTCTTCTGGTTGCGCTGACAGTGAAATTTTAGCTGCCATGGATGCTGCTAGTGATGATGGTGTCGATATCCTATACCTTTCCCTTGGTGGATTTCCTAGTCCCTTGCATAGTGATCCCATTGAGGCACTCGTGTAAGTTGCTCTGACCGTAGGTGCAAGCACTCTCGACAGGAAAATTAAGGCTATTGTTAAGCTAGGAAACGAAAAAAGAATTTGGCCAATGAATGGGACTCATTTATCCCATTTGTGGTGCTCCGCCTAGCGGCCAGGTTCAGAAGAGCAGAGGTCGTTCTTTCTGGCCTCATCAGTCAGATCGTCCATAGTATCGCAGGGAGTCTTCAGGCCGCGGTCATCAGGGTTTTCAGCAGGGCCAGTCTTCACTTGGTGTCCTCCCAGCTCAGAGCTCATCACATGCCCATTCAGCTCAGGGTTCTTCTGCTCAAAGTGCATTGGATGATCATTCTCGTGCGAGGAGTTCCCTTCAATACCCTTTCTCCAGTGCCAGGTAGTTGCTATGAGTGTGATGAGTTTGGCCACATGAGGAGACAGTGTCCTCGGCTTTGCAGTGGTCGGTCTTAGCAGAAGGATCAGCCCTCCTCTTCTACTCCATCTACTATAACACCATTCCAGTCAGGTAGTGGTGAGGGTCAGGCAGCTAGGGGCCGCCCTAGCGGTGGAGATCGACCTAGTGGTGGTCAGGCCCGATTCTATGCGCTTCCAGACAGGAAGGATGCCATTGCATCTTATGCATTTATTACAGGTATTATCTCAGTATGCTACATAGATGCTTCTATTTTATTTGATCCCGGATCTACGTATCCCATCATCTAGATACGATCCAAGGGTATCTTGCTTTACCTGTGCATGTATCTACCTCGGTGGGTGATACTATTATTGTGGACCATGTGTATCGGTCATGTCTTATTACTATTGGGGGTCTGGAGACCCGAGTTGATTTGTAGATTTTGAGCATGGTAGACTTCGATGTTATTCTGGGTATGGACTGGTTATCTCCGTGTCATGCTACTTTGGACTGTCATGCAAAGATAGTCACGTTGGCTATGCCAGGTGTTCTGAGAGTTGAGTGGCGTGGTTCAACCGATTGTGTACCCAGTAGGGTAATCTCATTCTTAAAGGCCCATCAGATGGTTGGGAAGGGATGATTATCATATTTGGCATTTGTGAGGTATGTTGGAGCTGAGACTCCTAGTCTTGATTCAGTTCCCGTTGTGAGGGATTTCCCTGATGTGTTGCCACCAAACCTGCCGGGCATGCCGTCGGACAAGGACATTGGTTTCGGTATTGATCTGGTGTCGGAACTCAGCCCATATATATTTCTCCCTATCGTATGGCACTAACTAAGTAAAAAGAATTGAAGGAACGGCTTCAGGAACTCCTAGGTAGGGGGTTCATTCGCCCGAGTGTGTCATCGTGGGGTGCACCAGTCTTGTTTGTCAAGAAGAAAGATGGCACAATGAGGATGTGTATTGATTACAGGCAGTGAACAAGGTGACAATGAAGAATAAGTATCCTCTACCATGCATTGATGATTTGTTTGATCATCTCTAGGGAGCGAGGGTATTCTCGAAGATTAATCTTCGTTGAGGCTATCACCAGTTGAAGATTAGGGATTCTGATATTATGAAGACAGTTTTCAGGACGAGATATGGGCATTATGAGCTTCTAGTTATGTCTTTTGAGCTCACCAATGCCCCAACCGCGTTCATGCATTTGATGAACAACGTGTTCCGGTCGTATTTGGATTCCTTTGTGATTGTTTTTATTGATGACATCCTGGTGTACTCGCGCAGCCAGGAGGAGCATGCTCAGCATTTGAGAGTAGTATTACAGAGATTGAGGGAGCAGAAGTTTTATGCAAAATTCTCAAAGTGTGAGTTCTGGCTTGGGTCTGTGGCATTTTTGGGACACGTGGTGTCTAGTGATGCTATTCAGGTTGACCCAAAGAAGATAGAGGCGGTGCAGAGTTGGCCTAGACCGTCCTCAGCCTCAGAAATTCGGAGTTTCCTCGATTTGGCAGGGTATTATTGCCAATTTGTCCAAGGTTTTTCATCTATTACTTCATCATTGACCAAGTTGACACGGAAGGGTGCACCATTTGTATTGTCGGACGAGTACGGGGAGGGCTTTCAGAAGCTCAAGACAGCTTTAACCACAACTCCAGTGTTAGTCTTGCCATCAGCTTCAGGTTCTTACACCGTCTAATGTGTTACTTCAAGAGTTGCGATTGGATGTGTGTTGATGCAGGAGGGTAGAGTTATTTCATATGCTTCTCATCAGTTGAACCCTCATGAGAAGAACTACCTCGTTCATGATTTAGAGTTGGCTGCCATAGTTCATGCTTTAAAGATTTGGAGGCACTACTTATATGGCATATCTTGTGAGGTGTATACCGATCATCGTAGCCTTCAACACTTGTTCAAATAGAAGGATCTAAATTTGAGGCAGCGAAGGTGGCTTGAGTTGCTCAAGGATTATGACTTACCATTTTATATCACCCGGGGAAGGCCAATATGGTGGCCAATGCTTTGAACCGAAAGGCAGTGAGTATGGGTAGCTTGGCGTACATTCTAGTTAGGGAGAGGCCCTTTGCAGTTGATGTTCATGCTTTGGCCAATTGGATGGTGAGGCTAAATATTTCGGAGCCTAGTCGGGTGTTGGCTTGTGGGGTATCTCGGTCTTCCTTGTATGACCGCATTAGAGAGTGCCAGTATGATGATACACATTTGCTTGCCCTTAAGGACAGAGTTTAGCATGATGATGCCAAGGATGTGACCATTGATAGTGATGGCGTGTTGAGGATGTAGGGCCGGATTTGTGTGCCCAATGTGGATGGGCTTCGGGAGTTGATATTGGAGGAGGCCTACAGCTCGCGGTACTCTATTCATCCTAGTTCCACAAAGATGTATCAGGATCTGAGACAGTATTACTGGTGGAGGAGAATGAAGAAGGATATTGTGAGTCGTGTAGATCGGTGTCTTAAATGTCAGTAGGTCAAGTATGAGCATCAGAGACCTGGTGGTGTACTTTTGTGTATGGATATTGTCGAGTGGAAATAAGAGAGGATTACTATGGACTTTGTGAGTGGTCTCCCTCAGACAACGAGGAAGTTTGATTCGATTTGGGTGATCGTGGATCGGCTAACCAAGTCCGCGCATTTCATTCTGGTGTGTACTACCTATTCTTCAGAGTGGTTAGTAGCGATTTCATCTGGGAGATTGTACGCTTGCATGGGGTCCCAGTTTCCATTATATCAGATAGAGGTACTTAGTTCACTTCTCAGGTCTGGAGGACTTTTCAGCGAGAGTTGGGTACACAGGTAGAGCTGAGCACAGCGTTTCAGCCTTAGATGGATGGGCAGTCCAAGCATACCATTCAGATATTGGAGGACATGTTGTGTGCCTGTGTTATTGACTTTGGAGGTTCTTGGGTTGATTTCTTTCCTCTTGCGGAGTTTTCTTACAACAACAACTATCAATCTAGCATTCAGATGGCTCCATATGAGGCCTTATATGGGAGATGGTATAGATCTCCGGTTGGTTTGTTTTAGCCCGGTGAGGCTAGGTTGTTAGGACAGAGTTGGTCCAGGATGCCTTAGATAAGGTGAAAGCGATCCAGGAGAGACTTTGTACAGCTCAGTCGCGTCAGAAAAGTTATGCAGACCGGAAGGTCCGAGATGTATCTTATATGGTGGGCGAGAAGGTCTTGCTAAAGGTTTCGCCTATGAAGGGCATCATGCGGTTCAGGAAGAAGGGGAAGCTGAGTCCGAGGTTTATTGGCCCTTTTGAGGTACTTATAAGGATTGGAGAGGTGGCCTACATGCTTGCTTTGCCACCTAGCCTGTCGGGAGTTCACCTGATATTTCATATGTCTATGCTCCGAAAGTATGTTGGGGACCCATCTCATGTGTTGGACTTCAGTACACTATACCTTGATGATCATTTGACATATGATGTAGAGCCAGTGGCTATTTTGGGTCGTCAGGTTCGGAGGTTCAGCTTGAAGGATATAGCTTTGGTGAAGGTGCCATGGAGAGGTCGGCCCATGGAGGAGGCTACTTGGGAGACCGAGCGGGAGATGCGGAGTAGATATCCTCACTTGTTTGAGACCCTAGGTATGTGTCTTGACCCGCTCGAGGACGAGCATTTGTTTTAGTTGGGGAGGATGTGATGACCCGGCCCGTTGTCACATGAGTTACCGCCCTATTTTCCCCATTTTGTATTGTTTTATGTTCCAATATTAGTATTCGAGACGATCGGATGGAATTGAATTGGTTTCAGTTGGAAATGAGGCACTTAGCCTCTTAGAAGAAAACTTGTTTTAGAAAAGTCAACCAGAAGTTGACTATGTAGTTAGAGGACTAGGATGTGAATTTCACTAGTTCGGTTAGCTACGGGGGATGATTTGTGACTTAGGAGTGCGATCGGATTTTAATTTGGAGGTCCGGTGTAGAATTAGGCTTGAATTGGCAAAGTTTGAGTTTGGCGCATTCTGGTTGATAGGTGGGATTTTATTCGAATGTCGGAATAGAATTCCAAGAGTTGTAGTAGCTTGATAGGTGATTTTGAATATGTCTGCAAATTTCCAGGTCATTCGAACGTTGTTTGATCAGGTTTTTGATTGAATGCATATTGTGGAAGTTTTGGAGAAACTTAAACTTGAATTCGATGTGATTTAATGGTTTTAACATTGTTTGACGTGTTTTGAGGATTGGAAAAATTTGAATAAGGTTTAGGATGTGTTGGTTCTTTTCGTTGAGGTACCGGGGGCCTCGAGGTGATTTCGGATAGTTAAACGGGAGTTTGAAGCATTGTTGCAGGTTTGAAAAATTCTGTCTTCAAGTATTTCCGCATCTGTGGCAAAGGAGCGGAAGAAGCGGTTCCGCAGATACGGCGGAGAGATCACAGAAACGGGCAGGTGTGGCCCAGGGTTAATTTTGCATAAGCGAACAGGGGTTCGCTTCAGCGGGTCCGCATAAGCAGACATTATACCGCAGAAGCGGTTGTCAGAAAAACTGCATAAGCGGATTATGGGTCGCGTAAGCGGTCCCAGGGATTTTTAAGTGAGACCGCATAATCGGTCATTTGGTCGCATGTGCGGGACTGCAGGTGCGGTCATTTGACCGCATAAACGGAAATTGACTTGGAACTAAAGTGAATAGTGTTCACGAATTAGAAAGGAGAAGGAAAATATTTTGTACTTCGGCTTAGGCGATTCTTGGGCAATTTTTTAGAGAATTCAAAGGGGTTTCATCAGGTATGAACTAATGGACTCATATTATATTTTTATAGTGTAAAATCAAGGATTAAACACTGAAATTCAAGAGGGTTTAATGCTAAAAATGGAGGTTAGGGTTTGAAACTTAAGAGAATTTGAATTGATGACTTGAGGGGTCAAATGGACTCCGATTCTTGTGTATTTGGTATGTACGGACTAGTGGCGAGACGAGGAATCCGGTGATGTGAATTTCGTAATTTTTTGAGAAGTGGGTATGTGGCTCGGGTTTTACCAACTTTGTATTTTTGGGTGTTTATCGAGTTCTTTCAATTGGGTTATGTTCCATTATCTTAATATAACGTATTCCTTATGGTTTTGGCCATATTTGGCGTGCGTGGAGGTTGATTCTAGAGGAAAAGGCTTGGCGGACTAGTTCTTTAGCCGGTTTGAGGTGCGTAATTGATGTAACTGTTGCTCTGAGGGTTTGAAACCCCGGACTTTCACATCGTGACTCTATATTAAGGCGTGACACACATTCCACGGTGAGTGCCTGGTTAGTTACTATTGGGGATTGAGACTTGGTCCATCCAAATATGATTTCTACTATATGGGCAATTGAGACACATACTTTATCGTTGTGAATTGGGCTTATTGTTGTGTTTGGGGCCTTGTGCCGACCTATAGAATCCCTAGAGAATCTTATGTGTGATACCTCACTTGTGTGTATATCACATACACTGAGTCATGCTTTCTATTGTTTAAATAATAAAAGAACGGTATTGTTAATCATGAATATTAATGAAAAAGGATAAGAGGACAAAGATCCCGATACTAAGTCATGCCGGATTGGCTATGCATTTATTTGACTGAGATGGGTCGAGAAACCGACCGTGAGGATGATTTCCTTGTTATGTATCTGGTTGCACGCCGCAACGATGATATATTGTTATTGAGGCCGTGAGCCTATTTGATGCCACGACATGGCAGATATTGTGCTTGGGCTCTAGGAGCCCATCTGGAGTCTGTACACACTCCTAGTGAGTGTCGTCGACGTTAAATATTTTGATCGGACTGCATGCCGCAGCGGGTACTAGAGTGTACCGTTATATGTGTCACATTCTTTCATACGTTATTTCCTAGTTCTATTATTTGATGTATACTGATTCCACTGTTTGGTTATGAATTGCTAGATATAGAGTACTTGTGCACTTTCTATGTTTTCTTACTTTTAGACTTTAGTTGTGTTTATTACTCACTGGTTTGGAGTACTCACTTTACTCCTTGCACATTGCGTGCAGATCCGGGTTCTTCTTCTCAGGCTGAGTAGACTTTGAGTGATCAGCATATTTGCTTCCGGGAGTGTCGAGGTAGACGCATGGTGTTCGCAGCCATTGACTTTTCCCTCTATCCTTGTCTTTTATTTGCACACTCTCACATATTTAGATAGACTATGTTGTAGGGTGCCACTCTGTTTGTAGAGGCCCATATTCGTGACACCGGGTCCATGGTTGGTCTATATTCTATGTCTTGCTAAACTTCAGTATTTTCATCAGTATTTCCGTATTTTACTTTTATGGCTTAGTGATTTACTGTTTCATTTATCAGATTTGGTTTATCAGTTGAAATGAGTATGGGAAAATGGTCGAGCTTGCCTAGTAGTATGTTGGGCGCCATCATGATCGCGTTGGGGTCGTGACATCGATACTCGTTGGGGTTCGCACTTTAGATCTTTTATGAACTTTATTTTTATGTTTGTATCAATTATTGATGTTCTTGATACTATCGTTGTTGATGCCCGAACTTTAGAAGAAAGGGCTAAGGCAAAGTGATATCTTAGCACTTGTCAAACATTTGAGGTTTCTTTCATATTACACGTAATGAGAGATGTTTTTGAGATCACAAATGATCTTAATACATCCTTACAAAAAAAGGGACAAAATATTGCAAATGCTATTCTACTTGTTCAAGTGGCAAAGAAATGATTGCAAAATCTAAGAGAAGAAGAATGGGGTTTACTTATTGATAAGGTGTCTGCATTTTTGTCAAGTATAATATTTTGATACCAAATTTTGATGACTTCTATGTTAACTTAGGAAGATCTCGATGTAAAGTTGTTGATTATACTATTTTACATCACTATCGTGTTGATATATTTTTTAAGATTATTGATTAGCAAGTTCAAATATTCAATGCTCGTTTTAATGAGGTGACAATGAACTTGCTTGTTGGAGTAGCTTTCTTAAATCTAGTTGATTCATTTTCCAGTTTTGACATAAACAAGATATTGATGATGGCTGAATTGTATCCTAACGATTTTGATGAGAATATAGTGGTTATGCTCCAGAATCAACCTGAAACTTATATTGTTGATGTTCGTAATTTTGAAGAAAGGTTCTCACATTTATAAGGACTTGTTGATCTTTATGAAATACTATTTAAGACAAAAGCATTTGAATTATCCATTTGTGTTTCGCCTTGTGAAATTTGCTTTGCTTCTACCAGTTTCCACTGCTACAGTTGAAAAAACTTTCTCGACGATGAAGTTAATCAAGAGTGAATTGTGAAACTGAATGAATGACGAATTCATGAGCGGTTGTATCTTATGTAGAAAGAAAAATATTTAACACCATTTCTGATGAGACTATTATGAATGTGTTTCAGAAAATGAAAACTCGTAGAGGACAGTTGTACTAATATATTTTATTAATATATAGTTTTTGTTGACCTCTTTGTATATTTGCTTCTTTGCATTTTGAACCCGGTTGATAAAAATTCTTGGTCCGCCATTGCCCGGGCCCTTGTAGAAGGTGTGGGCTCTAGCACATAAAAATCTAAGAATCAGGCGAAATTCTATTTTTTAAGGCCCTAAAATGTCAAAAATGAGTAACGATCATGGCTAGGCGATGACTATTGTTCCTACTGAAGTTCTTAGTGGGCCGCAAAATATTTAGGCGTTCCGACTCTGGTGGCCTGAGCCCATGTAGAAGGTGTGGTCTATAGTACGCAAAAATCTTAGAATCGGGCAGAATTGCAGTTTTATGGCCATAAAATGACAAAAAGAAAGTAACGATTGTGACAAGGCAGTGACTATTATTCTTTAGGATGATTTTAATGGGCCAGCATAATATTAGGCGATCCGGGTCCCATGCGAAAAGTTGGTGTTATAGCACACAAAAAATCAGAAATTTGGTGGAACTCCAACTTTATGGACCTAAAACCAAAAAGAAAAATGAGTAATTGTTATAGCGAGGTGGTGAACATTGTTCATTAGGACATTTTTTATGGGCCGGTAAATTTTAGGCAGTCCGGATGGCCTAGACCAATGCAGAAGGCGTAGTTTATAGCACACAAAAATTTAGGAATCGGCTGGAATTCCAATTTTATGGTCCTAAAAATGCTAAAAACAAGTAACGGTCATGGGGAAGTACTGACTATTGTTCCTTAGGATGTTCTTGATGGGCTGGAAAAAATTTAGGCGTTACGGTCCAGTGGCCAGGGCCGATGCAGAAGTCGTGGGCTATAGCATACAAAAATTTAAGAATCGAGCAAAATTTTAATTTTAAGGCCTTAAAACGCCAAACAATGAGTAACGTTCATGGAGATACGGTGACTATTGTTCCTTAAGCGTTTTTTTTATGGGCCGGCAAAATTTTAGGTTATTCGAGAATGGTGACTCGAGCCCATGCAGAAGTCGTGAGCTATAGCAAATGAAAATTTAGGAACCGGGTGGAGTTCCAATTTTATGGTCCTAAAGTACTAAAAATGAGTAACGGTCATGTGAGTCGGTGAATATTGTTCCTTCGGGCGTTTGTTATGGGCCAAAAAATTTTTAGGCGGTGCGGATCCGATGACCCGGGCCTATGAAGAAAGCGTGGACTATAGTAGATAAAAATATGAGAATCGGGTGAAATTCCAATTTTATAGCGCTAAAACGCAAAAACAAATGAGTAACAGTCATGGCGAGGCGGTGACATTATTCTTAGGACTTATTTTAGGGGCTGGCAAAATTTTAGGTGATCCGAGTCTGGTGGTTAGGGCCCGTGTAGAAGCATGAGCTATAGGATACGAAAATTTGTGAATCATGCGGAATTTAAGTTTTATGATTCTAAAACACCAAAAACTGAGTAACGGTCATGGCGAGACAATGTCTATTGTTAATTAGGATTTTTTTTATGGGTCAAATTTTTTTAGGTGATTCGGTTCTACTGGGTCCTAAACCAACAAAATCAGTAATGGTCACGGTGAGGCAGTGTCAATTGTTCCTTGGGTCTTCTTTGATGGGCCAGCAATATTTTAGGCGATTCAAATTCGGACACCCTAACCTATACCGGTGGCATGGGCTATAGCACACGAAAATCTAATATTCGGGTGCAATTCCAGTTTTATGGTCCTAAAACTAAAAAAAAATGAGTAACGGTTATGGAGAGGCAGTGACCATTCTACCTTAGGTCCTCTTTGATGAGACAAATATTTTAAGCGATTCGGGTTCGGACATCCTAACCCACGCATGTGGCGTGGGCTATAGCACACGAAAATCTGATATTCGAGTGCAATTCCACTTTTATCGCCCTAAAACACCCAAAAACGAGGAACGGTCATAGTGAGGCTATGACTAATATTTCTTATGTCTTTATCTGATGGGGCAACAATATTTTAGGCGATTCGGTACTGGTCACCCGGACTCATGTAGGTGGCGTGGGCTATAGCACATGAAAATTTTAGAATCGAGTGGAATTCCAGTTTTATGGCCGTAAAATGCCCAAAAATGAAAAATGATCATGGCGAGGATATGACTAATGTTCCTTAGCTCATTTTTTATCTGGCCGACAAAATATTATGTAACACTCCTGAAATCTATAAAAGTTCAAAGACACGCTAATATAGAATTAATATTTTTAATCCATGCCTAGAGTGTAAAAACAAATGATGATTAAATAATTAAATATACAATTAGGGGAATATTAATAATTTTAATATTATTAATTATTAGTTAAGTGAAAACAAAAAATAATACTAAAAGCAATTAAAATAAAATAAAAAAGAAGGGGACAAACCTAAAAGCGCATAAAGGGCCGTTGGAACCAAAAAGGATTGAAAATCCTTTATACGAAAACAGAAAAGCCTTCTGTTCATTCTCACGAACGGAGAACCACAGACCAAGGCGGTCAACTCACACATGCAACAGGAGTTCTATATTTCCTTATTAATCACTAATTCTTGAACTGGATATATAAAAAAAATTATTCTCAATTATCCTACAGTAGAAGAATTGGATAGTTATTTCTCTTCTTTCTTTATGTCAATGGTGAATTTCATTTTTAGGTGCGAAACATTAAAATTAAATAAAATGTACTGGTTATTGTAGAATCGATTATTTGATGGGTATAAATTGGACTGGGGCCTATGTATTGGCTCGAAGAGTTTTGAGGTGGGTTGATATAACCTTCACTAAAGCGGTTTAACTCACAAAGGTACACCTACGAGGTGTTTGGTGAATTTCTTAAAAGAGTCCATATGTACTTAATTGGAGCGAGTGAGTACCTATTAACTTAGAATTATTCTAGCAAAAGTTTAGATGATTTGTTATGATTTATGTGCATAAATTTTCAGATTTATGTGTTATTCTAATATGCCATTTTTATGTTAAAATTTTATGAAGAAGCAAGAATCTTTAGAAATACTTTTGAATGTTCATTCCATTCTTATGTCATGCCTTACATTTAAGGATACTAATATGAGTATGTATAGGATGTTCCACAAAAGATTTAAACTTGAAAAGTCACAAGAAAAAGTTTTAGAAAGAAAAGATTTTTGGGAGTATCTTTTATTCTTAGAAGGGGTCATCGTCCAGGCCGAGGATCCTGACCAAGGCATTGACTTCGTGAAACTACTTGTGCCAAAGTAGGGATCACATGAGCTGAGGTTATCGCTGCTGAGAATTTACTTAGAGCTAAGGTATGGTACATGAGCGCTGAACCATGAAGTGAGTGGCACCTCATGGATTGGGCACATCCGATCATGTTAGGATCGAACCCGTGCCGATCACACGGTGACTAAAACAGAAATAAGTCAGGATAGTTAGAACTCCCGAAGTATAAAGTGAAGTATTTTTTTTATAAGAATGAACAAAGAAAATAATTTCTTTTAGAATATTCATAAACTGCTATTATGCAATTATTTTAGAATTGTTCTTATAAGCTTTATATTTTACATGCATTTAGAATCTTTGCTCGCAATGTATATGTTATTAAAATTTTGCCCTCTATTGTTGAGACTCACAGGGTGCAATAGGTGGTACTCATGGTCTCTTTTGGGATCCTACCGTTGGTAGGCGGTACAACGTAGGAACTGGTTTTGCAGGTGAGCAGGCTACTGTTTAGGACTTCCCTCTCTTCCAGTGCTATTGGTGAGCTCCACTTTT
This sequence comes from Nicotiana noctiflora, assembly GCA_032618575.1. Lineage (NCBI taxonomy): Eukaryota > Viridiplantae > Streptophyta > Magnoliopsida > Solanales > Solanaceae > Nicotiana > Nicotiana noctiflora. Next base: position 25,924 of record JASVEL010012594.1, read on the forward strand.
GTTCGTGGAGTATTCCTTTGAGTCATATTTACGTAGTTATATTTCTTTGTTTACTTAGAGAACTAGCCATGCAATCTCATATCATGAGCAATGTGTTAGTTTATCACTAGAGGCTTCATATACACAGTCGGTGGGTTAAGATTCAGATGTTTTTTATAATAAGTTAGATGCATTCCATTAATTACTACAAATAAAGTTTTGGAGGTGGATTATTTTCGATATTCAAATTAATTAAAAGTATTTGGTTAAAGTATTTCTTTTGTTTCATATAAAGTTTGAGGTTATAATAGTTTTAATAAGCACGTATGGTTCACTCGGAAAAATTTAGTGAATGGGTGCCGGTCACGGCTTATTTAGAAAATGGGTCATGACAAGCTTGGTATCAGAGTGTCAAGTTTATGGAGTCCTAGGGGTCTATGAAGCCATTTTAGTAGAGCCTTGTTTATGGGTATGAAGCGCTCCACTTATAAACAGGAGGCTACAAGCATTTAGGAAAAGTATCATTTTTTCATATTTTAGATCGTGCAGTAGATCCTACCACTAAGAAATTATCTAATGTATTCATTTTTCCAAAACTCGCAGAAATGGCTCATACTCGCATATCTGACACCGACACTCAGGATGTTGTCAAGAAACTATTGCTACTATTATTGCGCAAGGTGGAACTAAGAAGGCTTCAACTTAGAGAAGGAAAAGTAAATTCACAAAGGGGGTTCAAGTACCCTGGGTTGAACATTAAGAAGGGGTGCAGCATGATGATCCAGTACCTCAGGATCCAATGCTGCCCCCAATAACAGCTCTGGCGCAGACAACTATATCTTCAGAGGTGGGTCAGATATTTAATATTGTCAATAGTGCTATGGAGATGTTTAAAGCCTTCATGGCCAACCATAATGAGAGAATAGATAAGATTCCACCTCAATCAAATAGGAAGAACAATTTTGAGTGTTTAAGATTGAATGAATTTTTAAAGTTGAGTCCCCCATTGTTCCATGGTTCTATAGCTGATGAAGATCCAATGTTGTGTGTAGAGGGTGTCAAGAAATCCCTCCGAGTGATGAAGGCATTTGATGATGAAGTTGTGGAGCTTTCTATTTACCAGCTTAGAGATACGGCTCGCGCTTGGTTTGAGATGCGGGAAAAGGAAAGAGATGAAGATGATGGTTCACCTACTTGGAAAGAATTTGAAGAGGCCTTCATGGCTAACTTATCCTGGAAGAGGATAGGGAAGCTAATGCTACAGAGTTTGAACATCTCAAGCAAGGGAATAAAAGTGTGCAAGATTACTACATAGAATTCATAAGGTTGGCCAATCATGCTCAGAAACATAGTTAAGATAAAAAAAAAAGAAGCAAAGATTCACAAGTTTGTTGGCGGTTTGGTTTACCACATTAAAGATACGACATCAACTGCAGCGGTAGGAAAGATACCTTTCTCCTTTGTTATGGGTTTTGCCAAGCACATAAAAAAACAGATAACAAAGAAGATAAGAAAAAGAGCATAACAAGAAAGCTCAGAAAGCAGGCAGGTTTAATGGTACATCAAGTAGAAGCGGTTCCTTCAATAAAGAGTCATTAGCACTAGCTTAGTCCAGTCATCAGTCAGGTGGCCGGTCTTCCTTAAGAAGTACTAGAGTTATGGAACCAATCTCGCTAGAATCAAAATTTTAGGACATCATCCTCACATTTCTAGAGTCATGCTAAGAAACACTCACAATAACAAGGTCTTTGTAGAACATGTAAGAGGAAACATTCACGTAAGTGCAAGCTCGGGTTTAATGGTTTCTATCATAGTGGAGACATTGGTCATATAAAGGCCAACTGCCCAAACTTGTGACGTAATTTCAGTGGGGGATCAACTCGTCCTTCTAGTTTCTCAAGTACTATAGTTGCACCACCTCAGGCTTGTAGTTCTCATAATCAGACCGAGCATGGGGAAGGAAGAGGTGAAAATTGAGTTACTCAGGGAGGTGGACAACCTCATTTGTTTGCTAAACTGGATCGTCAGAGTGCAGAGACATCTGCAGAAGGTATTACAGGTATACTTGTAGTCTGCTCACATAATGTTTATTCCATAATTGACCCAGGTTCAATGTTTTCGTACGTGACTCCATACTTTGCAATTAACCTCAAGTGAGAACCTAAACAGCTTAGTGAGCCATTCATAGCATCTACTCCAGTTGGTGAGTCAGTGAAAGCAACAAGAGTCTGTAGAGGTTGTATAGTTTCAGTCCAAGGTCGCAGCATCGAGGCTGATCTCATAGAGTTAAAAATGGTAGATTTTGATATAATCATGGGTATGGATTGGTTGTCTTCGTGCTATGCCATGTTAGATTGCCGTGACAAGATAGTTAGGTTCCAATTTCCAAATTAATATTACTTAGAATGGAAGGGTGATGTTTTAACTTCAATACCACATAAGGGGGGAGTAATTTTGTGTGGTGTCCAATTTTCCACTTAAACGGATTATGGAAGGACCAAGTTCTTCTTAGTTCTCCTTAACCTACTATTACAGAAATAGTAAATGCAGAAAGTAAAGAACACAAGTATTTTACGTGGAAAACACCTGGCTCAAAAGGTGAAAAACCATGACTTACTTCCCAGTAGGATTTTCCCAAACTCTCCACTAAATCACTGAGCCAAAAACTGCATTTACAAACCCCTTTTGTAAATCTAGAATAAACTTTAATCCAGTTATGGCAAACAGCCTCTAACTGTTGCGACAACCTCAGGTTAACTCTAACTTGAATACTTTGATTACCTATTACAATTGCCTATACATAAAGCTGAAAGGTACAATATGAAAATACCTACTACAATTAAACTAGAATAAAAGATAGACACTTGGAATTGGTTCTTCTATCTAGTTCATGTAACTTCAGGGTTGCACACTTGAATCTCACACGAACATCTTGAAAAATTGCTTGCTATTTTGCTCTCAGTTCCTATTTAACTTCTGCATTTGTGTATACCAGTAAAATGAGAACATCCTAAAATATATAGAGATAATAGATGATGAAACGATAAGAGTCTACTTCTCCTCTTCCTTGTTGAAAGAGTTCTAGTTGATCTCAACTTCTAACTCTTTTCCTATCTTGGATAATGTTCTCTTTGAGTAAGGAGGTCTTCTCATTATCAATGATGCAACCTTTTTCGAATAGGAGATATATCAAATATACCAAGTTAAGTTTATCTCCTTCATGTGCATCTCACATTCTCGAATCTGCCTTTTTCTATGCACCTGAAGGATGGACCTGGTTTGTGCATGGGCTTCATTTGTCAATATTCAAAACTAACCTTTACGTAGGACAACATATTGCCCCTTTTTATGATGACAAACTCTGTATTTTTCATATGCTTAGGTCTTATTTCAACTTAGCTCGATATCAACACAATTACAAATATTTTCCTTTTGATCACTTATCATCAAGTAACGGGTTCATTAGGTTATAAAGATCATTGTTTTGAAGTTGAACATCACTTGTAAACACAACCTTTTCCCCCCTTTTGGCATCATCGAAAAGTTGTACAAAAATATGCAATACCCAGATTTTAAAGCGTAGTCATGTCCATTTACGCTATCCCAAATGCATTCATGTTTTAATTATCATTGATCAAGTTAATAATTTCAACCATCAAAGAACTATAAACAAACAATTAGAGCAAAAACTAGCAGATTTTATTGATTTCATTGATAAGTGATATGATTATTCCACAAAGCATAAAAGGAAATACAAATACTGAAAACATGAGCAAACAAAAAAAATCCCAAACTAGGTCACTGAAGGAACTACACTAGGCTAGGAAGTTAAGGCATGGAAGAACTAGGTGTTGAGTTATTGGCTTGGAGAAGTTTCACCATGTCTTGAAGAATTCTATCATTCTTCTATTTCTCCTTTGCAAGTTCAGTTATGAGAGGATCTCTCTCAGATTCTGCCTCAGCCAACCTTGTCTTTAGCCTTTCTATCTCAACCTCCTTTGTCTCACTCTCTTGCACCAGGGATTTGACCTTGCTATTGACTGGTTCCTTCTTGAATGAATCGGGTTCATCAGGGGTGACAAGGATCTCATAATCACAAGCAATCAAAGTTTTCGCCCAAAAGTGATCTTTGCTTGTAGCTATCTCCCACTTATTCAGAGGCACCTTAACATGTGCTAGCACAGTTGTGCGAATAAAGCCATAGGGAATGCCATGAGACTTGGTTCCATTGGCAACCCTATCAAGAAGCTGGATTATGAATCCAGGCCAATTAATTTGTGTCTCACTATCAAAACACTACATTAGTACCAAGTCTGTGAAGTTTGCAATGTGTCTCATTTTCTGCCTTGGCAGAACACATTTGATGTCAAATTCAAATAACATCTTATGAAGTGGCCTCATTGCAATCTTGTACACAGCCTTGGGATGAGTTTCCTCCTCATGATCACTGAATTTTCTGGTGATTGCAAGGGCAGTAAGAAGATTTTCTAGGCTTGGCCACTTAGCTTTGTGTAGTCATTGTACCCCTCAGCAGGTACACCTAGAATTTCACCATACTCCTTCATATCAAAAGAGATTTGCACCCCTTTTACCAAGCTGGTAACCCTTCCATCCTTCACTACAACATTCACCATAAACTCAACTATTTCATCCCTAGACAACCTTCCATCCATCTGAAGGATAGTGTACTTCCACCCTTACACTTCTAATTTTTCCAACAGCAATACCATCTTTTCCTCATCCAAATCATTGAGGAGTTTGTCCTTCAGAACAGTTCTTTTTCCAAACTTGGCCATTTTGTTCTTTTCGCTCTCTGATTCATTTTCCTCTTCTCCACTCTATTCCTTTTCTTCAGCAATTTTTACTTGTTTGGGTTTCACTGCAGACTTGGTCCTTTTTGCCAAGATGGATGGTTCAGCAGACTTAGAAGTAGACTTCTTAGTGGAGTCTTGGCTTTCTTGGGCTTTGGAGCCTGAACCTCCACTTCACTAATTTCATCTTCATCTTGATGGACCAGTTCCATCTCATCCACATCAACAGCCTCAACAGGCTCTACCACTTTCTTCTTCCCTTTTTCCATCGGTTTCTTTTTTATTTCTGCTAATTCTTTCTGGATCTCTTCATCATTCACCTTCAGTTTGCTTCTTGTGGCTCTTCCTCTTGTGGGAGGAATTTCAATAGGGTCAGAAGGAGCAGCCTTCCTTTTTTTCTTAGACCAAGCAGTGCCAGGGGTCATAGCCATGGAAATTCTCTTCTTCTTGTGGTTGTAGCTTCCACCTAATCTTCAATAGGTCTGTGAGGGTTTCTTTAACTGATGAACCAGGTTCATCTACTTTTTTCCCAAGGTTAACCAGCCCTTCAGCGGCTTTGCCAAACCCACTTCCCCTTATTTTTAGACACTTTCCTCTACTTTTTTTTTATTCTGCTCCACAAATAGCCATTTTACCTTTATCCGAAGTGGGTGAAGAATGAACCACTCTTTTCCCCATTACATTTTATTCACTTTGAACAAACCCACTCTTTTTTTTCTTTATTCTTTATGTTTACTACCTCTCTTTCTTGAATCCGAAGTTCTACATCCACCATAGACCCAAACAAAGTAAACCTATAGAAATAACTTCATTAGTAGTATTTGTTCTAGAATTTACCTATTTAGTATCAGAAGACCCAATTTCTTCCCCCTTAGTAGCAGACTTGAAGGAATCGTCAAAGTTCTGGGGTTCTTGGGATTTGCTAGCTTTTAATTGTGTGTTAAATTTATTTTATAATTCCTTCCCATCAACTTTCTTGCGAGAAAGCATCTTAACTCTTCTTTTCTTAGGTTGAGGAGTGATTGATGATGAGGAGTTTGGTGGGGAGTACAAGGGTTATCAGAGAGGTTAGTCACTTTGTGATTGGTTCTTGAAAGAAAGAAGAAAGTTATATTGAATTTGGGAAGATGAGAGAAGATGGAGAGAAATTTCAACGGTTTGAGAATAACGAAGAGAAGACAAAGATGATGATGATGATCAATTTAAAGGGGTTGATAATTAATGGGTAAAGGAAGGCTTCATTAGTCTTTTAGAAGTCTATCGAACTGAATGTAAGTTTTAAATAGACGGTGGAGTCTTCCCTAAGATCTAGGTGATTCAATTTGGTTAGGACTCTTTTGAACAGAACTGGTTCAAGTTAATTGGATAAGTTTAAGAGAAATTTGGACTTATGTAGAACTCTGCTCAGGATTCAAATATCATCACAAATTATGCAGAGTATAGAAAACATACCTTTTTATCCTAATGAACCAAATTTTTCACTCATAAGTCTCAAGGGTAAGTCTAAATTTGCCAAAGTAGAGAAAATAACATTGAGATTAATGAATCATTTTAATACATGGCACAAGATTATACTATTGAAAGTGTGAGATTAAGCAAAAATTAGTCTAATTTTATACACATTTTAGAGATTTCCTAACTAAAACAAAAAATATCATATGTATTTTTCATTTTTTTGGTTTTCTTTCGTTTATCATTGAGCTGGTCCTTTTAGGTGATATTAATCATCCCTAATTCCAACATGTTCCTCTCAGAGTTATCTCTACTTAAAGCTTTTGTAAATATGTCAGCAATTTACTTATTAGTAGCACAAAACTCCATTGTGATCAAACTTTTTTCATAGTTGTCCCACAATGTGGTGCTTAACATCTATATGCTTAGTTATCTTATGATGAGCCGGCTTATTTGTCATATGAATGGCACTAGTATTATCACAAAATATAGGGATGCAACTAACATCAATTCCAAAGTCCAATAATTGATGTTTGATCCATAGCAATTAAGCATAACATGAAGCAGCATCAACATACTCAGCTTCATCAGTAGATAAGGCTTTTGAATTTTGCTTGTTGGTAGCCCATGACACAAGACATTAACCAAGATAGTGTGTCATATTTGTGGTGCTCTTCCTATCCAAGAGGAAACCTGCATAATCAGCGTCAACATATTCCACTAGGTTAAAATTACTACCTTTTGGATACCAAAGGCAAAGGTCAGCGGTGTCTTCCAAGTATCTCAATATTCTCTTGATAGCAGTTAAGTGGGACTCTTTTGAATTTGCCTGAAATCAAGCACCAACATCTACACTAAAAATAATGCCAGGTATGTTAGCAGTAAATACAAAAGAGTACCAATTATTCCCCTATAAAACTTCTTACCAATAGATGAACCAGGTTTATCTATATACAATTTTGTGGTTGTTGCTATAGGAGTATCGATTTATTTTGATTCTTCCATTTTAAACCTTTTAAGCAACTCTTTCACATATTTCTGCTAATGGATTATAGTTCCATTTGAGTTTTGTTTAATTTGTAAGACTAAAAAGAAATTAAGCTCACCATCATACTCATTTCAAATTAACGCCCCATTAGTTTAGCAAATTCCTTACTTAGTTTATTAGTAGGTGCTCCACAGATTATGTCATCAATATATATTTGTACTACTATAAGGTTTTTACCTTTTTCCTTCAAGAATAAAGTGTTATCTATTTTACCTCTCTTGTAGTCATGCTGAAGCGGGAATTTTGATAATCTTTCATACTATTCTCTAGGAGCCTCCTAGAGCCCATAGAGTGTCTTGTCAAGTTTGTACACATGATCAGGACACTCTTTGCTCTCAAACCTAGAGGTTGCTTGACAAACACTTATTCCTTCAAAAAGTCATTGAGGAATGCACTCTTGACGTCCATCTAGTGAAGAGTGAATTCCATGTAAGCAGCAAATGCTTTGAGGAGTCTTATTGCTTCCAACCTTGCAACTGGAGCAAAGGTCTCATCATAGTCTATACCCTTCTCTTGGATATATCCTTGAACCACCAATCTTGACTTGTTCCTTATAACCGTTTCATCTTTATCAAGTTTGTTTCTGAAGACCCATTTTGTGCCAATTACTGATATGTCCTTAGGTCTTGGAACCGGATGCCAAACTTGACTCCTTTCAAACTAGTTGAGTTCATCTTGCATTGTATTTACCCAGTCTGCATCCTGCAAAGTCTTAACAACATTTTTAGGGTCAATAAGAGATAAGAAATCATCAAAATCATAGAGATTCTTTAATGAAGATCTGGTTTTATTTCTAGTGGTTGGATCAGTAATTATAATCTCAATAGGATGAGAACTTTGGTATATGTAAGGTTTCACAACCAACTGGCTTCCTTTTGATGTGTTTTGTTACTGAGGAACAGGTTCATGGGTAGGCTTCATCGAGGTATGAGACTTAGTTCCTCTTGGTTCAGTTCCCCATATCAAGTTGTCATAAGTAGAAGACCCTATTCTATCACTTGTTCCGTCTTTTGGTGCAGCTTCCGCCTAGGCTGTCATTTCATTAAATTTCTTACCAGCCCAATTGCTTAATCTTCATGAATCTGTCTCTAAGAAAGTATAACTACCCGGATGGTTATTTTGATAATTAATGCCTTGATCCCCCATTAACTGCTTTCCTCGTGTCTTTTCCTATTATTGTGGTTTGATAGGATGGTTCATCTTAAGTTTCGGAGTGTTTTGGGACACTTAGTCCCTAAATGAGGGTTTAAATCTTAGAATTTAGACCGTAGTCAGAGTAGTGTCAAGACGGCTCCAGAATGAAGTTTTGTTCATTATGTTAGCTCCATTGGGTGATTTTGGTATTGGGGGCGTGTCCGGATAGTGTTTTAAAGATCTGTAACGTTTTTAGGCTTGAAATGGCAAAATTTGAAATTTTGGAGTTTCAGGCCGATAGTGGAATTTGGATATCATGGTCAGAATCTAATTTCGAAAGTTGGAATAGGTTTGTAGTGGTAAATGTGACTTGTGTGCAAAATTCGGGGTCAATCGGACTTGGTTTGGTTGGTTTCGGCATCGGTTGTAGAATTTCAGAAATTCAAATTCATTAGGTTTGGATTGGAGGGTGATTCGTGGTTTTAGCATTTTTTGTGTCATTTGAGGGCTCGACTAAGTTTGTATGATGTTTTAGTATTAGTTGGTATGTTTGGTTGAGGTTTCAGTGGTGATTCACATCCAAACAACAGTCGTAGTCAATATAATTTGGTCAATTAAGTCCAGAGTCGATCCCACAGGGAATTAACGTACCAACTGCAACTTTCACAACCCAAGAACACTTCTGGAGCAGTTTCCCAAAATTTGAATTTTTTTTTTTTGTGGAGGTTTTCTAACAACTAACTTTTGCAAGAATTAAAGACTTGAATGAAATAATTGAATGTTGGTTAAAGAATATAGAGAAAGGCTAAGGTATTGATTTTCCCTATTGATGGAATCCCTTCTGTTTATGCTCATACAAATTGTTAAAATTATCCTATCAATCATGAAATTTATTCTTACCATAATGCTCTCCCGAGCAACTACAATAATTTACTAGTGCACTCTCCCGAGCTACACTAGCTAGCTTTAATTTGAATAGTTCACTTTAGATTGCACCCAAGGCTTCGTTATTCCTAATCCCACCTTTACGCCTAAGATTATAGATTCCTCCAATAACCTAGGTGTGGTGTTGTTCAACATATACCTAAATATGTACTCTTTTCCAAGTTATGCACACGAAATAGGCACAAGCTAATTGGGGATCCTACCAATTAACTACAACAAGAACGAAGTTGAACAAATAGAAATCTAGCTAACAATTTGTAATCACATAAACGAGAAGTTCATCACTCAATAGGTTCTATCAAAACCTTAGATAAAGAATTAGCTACTCATAATCAAATAAACAAGAATAATAATTGAATTCATAATCAAAGATTCAATATAAAAGAAAGAAATAAGTTGAGAGAGTTTTCTCTTGCTAATTATCTTGCAAAAGTAGTCAATAATACAATGCATGCCTCTCTTGGGCGAAATCTATACTTATATAGAGGGTTTAGGTTACAAAAATTGAGTTTTTACAATTTTGGCCTTCAGAAATTCGCCGGTGTCCGCGGTACGTCCGCGATTGCGGATGGACCGCGAGAAATCAAGTCCTCTGAAGTCTGTGAGGTTCCGCGAGCCTCTTTTTCCGCATTTCGTCTGCGGTCGCGGATGGACCGCGGATGAATAGTATCTCAGGTTCTTCATCCTATTTTTTTATGCCAACTTCACTCTTGCTCTACACTTGGCCTTTTTACCATCTTATGACTGCAAAGTGGCTCTTTTAGTCTCCAATGGCTCATGTGTACCTATAACACACCAAAAAACACTAATAAAAGCATTTTGTCATCATAAATAATATCATTTAAACAATAAAGCGTGATTATTTAGGGCATAATTATAGTCAATTCACCTATAATCAATACCCCACACTTAAACCTTTGCTCGTCCTCGAGCAACCTTAATCACACTTTTAGGCCAATTTTATTAATGTCTCCCCCAAAATATGTCACAAAAGCTATCTTTCATGATTAACCTAAGACATGCACAATCCTTACCTAACCGTAAACTCATATGCAAGCACATTATTGCTTACTCTAGTTATTATCCCTGACCTGCAAATTTACCTTTTCCTCCTTGAGTTACATGCCCTCACACAATTTATTGATAGAAGTTCCCACACATAAACAATTTAGAAGATGGAACTTATAGATATAGGAAAAATTCACTCACTCTCAACAAAGAACATTCGTATGCATACAGACACACCATAGGCTTGCCCCTAGTGTAATACTCCACTAATCGAATTATTCAATCATAGATCAAGAGGTCTTTAAGGGTTGTAATGCTGGCTACGGGACGGCTAGGATACTTTTGGTTATAGTGGCTAACCTCCCTAAGCACTTTTCTTTCTTTTTCACAACTTCCCTTTTAGTTTTCTTCCTTATGTCTCCCCTAAACATTCCTTCACTTTTATTTGCTTTTAATCCCCAATTTTCTTTTGTTGGTGTAACTGGGCTTTCTATTTTACATATATACATTGATTCTTTTTAATTTTTTTTAATCATTACTTTGCAACGCATTTTCATTATTTTGCCAGTTCACCATTTTCTACCATTCATTCTTGATTTTCCTTTTTTTCAACTTCCCTTCACCCCACACTTAGACTTTTGCATATTCGTTACAACACAAGTGATTCTAGGAGGTAAAGTAGAACAACATATGATTTCGATTTTTCATGAACATTCAAGGGTTATCAAAGAATAGGCATTAAGCTCAAAGAGGTTAACTAGGATATTATGTACAGGTGAATTCATGTCTTATTGATTTATGGGGTTATACAAAGAAATGCCTATATCATCTCTACAACCAAACAACTTCTATTTCGCTTTGCAAACACACAGGGCAAGTTCTAGGTATCATGTAAAACATATAATGTAAGTAAAATCTCACACACACACATAGCATGCAACTCATTTAGAATCCGATTCATCTACAAAGTCCTATCAATGTTCAAGCAAGCTGTATTGTGAAATTTAAGGCATATCCTAGAATCTACAATCAAGCTTAGATAATGCATTCTCAAGTTCAAATAAGTTTTGCTAATGTGCATACTTGGGGTTACATGTTAACCTTTGCCCTCTAATCCTAAAAAGAAAAATCTACCTAACCCGGTTCAATAAAAACCCTTGGAAAAGAACCATGGTCAAAAGAAAAACCAAGGGGGAGGTGATACACTACCTAGAAAAAAAAATAAAAGAAAGAAAAATTCCTACATGGACTACTTCCCTCAAGAGTACTTGTCCAAATAGTCCGTCATCAGGAAGAGCCCTCTACTCATATATTTGGATTTTTTTTCAAATTTGTGATTTTTTTGTGTTTTATTCCGACTTAGACCCTTAAGAAAACCCGTCGCCAAGTGTCCATCATCGGGCCAAGCCAGCTAATATGATTTACAACTACAACTACTATGTACAACATATACAAGATAAGTTTCCCACCCTTTACTTAAAATCATGTCATGTCCTCATGGCACAATAATACAAGTATAGCTCAGAAGGGTGAGAAAACTTACCTGTGACTCGCTCAGAGTCGGAGACGGTAGCGGGGACATTACACGCTCAACCTAGTGCTCGAAACCATGCCATGAACCTATTTTCCGTTCGAGCTTGTCTTTGTTACATCACGTCCATGCGCGTGTGTAAACCATCCACTGAGGTGCGTAAATCCGAAACCTCCTCCTTCATAGACCTAAGCATAGGTCTAGTAGACTCGGACCTAGATATACCTGCTCCATGATGAGTGTATCTAGAAGGTCCGGCAGAGTCCGTGGAATGCCGGGACTTGACAACCGGCACAGGTTCATCCTCAGCATCTAGATTAATTGGGTCATTGCCTCGACCCACCCGGATGTGAGAGGTTTTGAATGGAGCTTTTAGAGGAAGCTCACCATCCGTAGGTAGTACCAGTGTCCGGTGGCGGAGGCATAGAGTAGTGACAAGAGACGGGTAGTAGAAACCCTTGGCTTTGAGGGGTCCCCTCAACACCATCTCATCACTTATCAAGCGGGAAATGTCAACGTCCCGCTGGGTGACAAAGCACCATGTCAGCAATGCCCTATTAAAGTTCACATCAGTTGTGTTGTTTGAGGGCAGAAACCGGTTACATATAATTATGAACCAGCACTTAGCAATATGGGTGAAGCTGTTAGAATGCAGTGTGTTATTTCTTATCTAGACTGGGTGACCATCAACACATAAGGCCGCAATCAAGGTGTCCCAAGTGACACCAGGCCTATCGTTGTAAAATTTCACGTCACCAGTAAAAGTGGGTAGTCTAAGAGCCTGCCTAGTAGTTTGTACATGAGCCCAAACATACTTACCTCGGACGAAGACTTCTCTGGCCATTCCGTAGGGTGCGTTTGCATAGAACTCCCTAACTAGGATTTTGTTCACGAGGGCTGGTTCATCGAACAGAAACTCCATCTCTCTACGTCAGATCTCCTCGTACAAATCGGGCTTTTCAGCCCGAATATATCATGTCAATTTCAATCTCCTGTAGCCAAGCTTTAGTAGCCTTGGTATGAAAGTCTGCTTCCGCTTCCTCGCCTGTGAATCGAGACTCATCATAGGTCGTTTGCCTAGACGAGCTTGCTACATTCCTTGACCTTTTAGGAGCCATAATCCTGCACAACAGAGAAACAACCAAAAATTTCCATCACGTTAGTACATCGGTTGGCTACTCAGACTTCATCATCCGTGGACTACAATAATATTTCCTTTAGTGCTATCATCCCATAACTCCTACTTCTAACCAATTATCTAATAACTTCACCAAGTTACCTAATGCACCCCACACTTATTTCTTGTGACATTCCAACATGACCCAATTAAACATACACCATCTCCAATTATACACAACAACAAATAACCACAAACTTGGGCAATATCTCCCCCAAAAATACAACACCCAAATACTACAACATAACTTTTTCCAACTTTGGCCAACCCAATCACCAAATAAATCAACCACCACATTGGGTCTCCAAAACAACATAAGTAACACAATTATACAAATTGGAGACCCAACAACACCAAATATACCAACATCCCATAACAACATTCATACTAATAATACACTACAACATAAATTAATTTTTATAGATTCAACTAACTACTAGCAAGATATTATATAATTTCTACAATTAAAGTGTGTAACAAAAATTATCTAAACTAATTAGTTCTACAAAAACTAAGGAGAAAACCTAAAAGAGAAAGATAGAAGAAGAAAAACTTACTAGTAGAAGGTTGGGAAGTGGAGAAGGTAGAGATGATGAAGAAAAATAGTGAAGGAGTATGGAGGAGTTGGAGAAGAAGGAGTAGAGAGAAGGAGGAGAGTTTGAGAGATTTTACAGAGACAGAGGTGTGGGGGAAAAAAGGGCGGCTGAAGTGGGAAAATATGGGGGGGGGGGAGAGATTTTAGGGTAATTAAGGGGGGGGGGGTAAATTCTAACATTTAAAAAAAATTTGTTTTCGCGCTGGGCAAAACTGACCGCGATAGCGGATGGACCGCGAAAGGTGAGAATTAGAGGGGCTGTTTTTCCGCGGTCTGTCCGCGACCGCGGATGAACCGCAAAAAATCAGCCTCTCTGATTTTTTCGCTTGGTTGCAGCAGAAATTTTTTGTTTTTTGTATAGACTAACTATAATGGTTATACTTACAACAAATTCGTGGGTTGCCTCCCACGTAGCGCCTAATTTAACGTCGCAGCACGACTCAACTTAGTGCATTTCAAGGCTCGCTAGACCTTTGAGGTTCCTCTAACCGTAGTTCCACCTTCTCATCGATGTCATCCATGCCAACATATAGTTTCAACCGCTGTCCATTTACTTTGAATATGCGTGAGCCATCAATAGTTTGGATTTCCACAGCGCCCGATTGTAATGCCTCAATTACCCGGAAAGGGCCTGACCACCTTGATTTTAATTTGCCCTGGAACAACCGTAATCTTGAGTTATATAGAAGTACATTGTCCCCGGATTTGAAGTTAAGCTCTATGATATTCTGGTCATGAAGTCGCTTCATCCTTTCTTTGTATAGTCTTGTGCTCTCGAAGGCCAGATACCGAAACTCTTCCATCTCATGCAACTCGGTGACTCTAGATTTTCCCGCTTCATCCCAGCTGAGATTTAATTGTTTCAGTGCCCACCATGCTTTGTGCTCTAGTTCCACAGTTAGATGACAAGCTTTCCCAAACACCAATTTGTATGGTGACATGCCGATTGATGTCTTGAATGCTGTCCTATTAGCTCATATTGCATCATCAAGCTTCCTGGACCGGTCGGTCCTCGTGGCGTTCACTGTTTTTGTCAATACGCTCTTTATCTTCCTGTTGGAGACCTCAACTTGCTTGCTGGTCTGCGGGTGATATGGAGTAGCCACCCGGTGTTTCACATCATATTTGGCCAACAATTTCTCGAATGCCCGATTGCAAAAATACATACCCCTATCACTAACGATTTCCCTTGGAGTCCCGAAACGGGTGAAAATGTTCTTCTTCAGAAATTCCACCACCACCTTAGCATCATTGGTCCGTAATTCTACCGCTTCCACCCATTTGGATACATAGTCTACCGCAACAAGGATGTACTTATTGCTGTATGAGCTGACAAAGGGACCCATAAAGTCTATTCCCCACATGTCATACACTTCCACTTGTTGAATTGGGTTCATTGGCCTCTCATGATGCCGGGAAATGTTCCCGATGCGTTGACATTCGTTGCATCCTTTCACCCACAAGTGTGCATCTTTAAATACCGTTGGCCAGTAGAAACCGGCCTCAAGTATCTTGGCAGCTGTTCGCACTTCTCCAAAGTGGCGACCATATGCGGAAGTATGACACGCCTGCAAAATAGAAGATTGTTCGATCTCGGGGATGCATCTCCGGATCATGTTATCGAGGCATATCCTAAACAAATAGGGTTCATCCCAATAATAAAGCTGGCTTTCACGAAAAAATCTTTTCCTCTGGACCGATGATAGGTCATGAGGAACAATACCACTGGCCAGGTAATTTGCATAATCTGCATACCATGGCGCTTCAAGGAGAGTGGTAGTGAGCAGCTGCTCGTCTGGAAAGGTTTCCGGAATTTCTCCACTCTCTTTGACAATTTCAGCTCCTTCCAATCATGACAAATGATCAGCGACTTGATTTTTTGTGCCCTTTCGGTCACGTATTTCAAGGTCGAACTCTTGTAGAAGCAGCACCCAACAAATTAGGTGCGGCTTTGTGTCATTTTTATCAATTAAGTACCTTAATGCTGCATGGTCAATGTATACTATTACCTTGGATCCTATGAGATATGACCTGAATTTGTCGAATGCGAACACTACCACCAGCATCTCCTTTTCCGTCACTGTGTAGTTCAGATGTGCTCCAGTCAATGTTCTACTAGAATAGTAGATTGGATGCATCAGCTTGTCTTTTCTTTGGCCAAGCACTGCCCCCACTGCGTAATCACTTGCATCGCACATGAGCTCAGAAGGTTGCTCCCATTTGGGGCAATAATGATGGTGTTGTGACCAACCTCTTCTTCAGCTCCTCAAATGCAATCCTGCACTCATCAGAAAATAAAAAAGGGTGATCTATTTCATGTAACTTACAGAGAAGGTTTGAGATTTTGGAGAAGTCTTTAATGAACCTCCGGTAAAAACCAGCATGTCCAAGAAAGCTTCTAATGGCCTTGACGGATGTTGGTGGAGGCAACGTTGCAATGACATCCACTTTAGCTCGGTCTACTTCAATACCTTTGCTCGAGACCCGGTGCCTCAAAACTATACCTTCTTGCATCATAAAATGGCACTTCTCCTAGTTTAGCACATGGTTTGTCTCCATGTACCGCTTCAGCGTTCTTGTCAGGTTGACATGGCATTCATCGAACGAATTCCCTACCACTAAGAAATCATCCA
>JASVEL010012595.1:0-88279 GCA_032618575.1 Nicotiana noctiflora
GTTCATGATTTAGAGTTGGCTGCCATAGTTCATGCTTTAAAGATTTGGAGGTACTACTTATATGGCGTATCTTGTGAGGTGTATACCGATCATCGTAGCCTTCAACACTTGTTCAAATAGAAGGATCTAAATTTGAGGCAGCGAAGGTGGCTTGAGTTGCTCAAGGATTATGACTTACCATTTTATATCACCCGGGGAAGGCCAATATGGTGGCCAATGCTTTGAACCGAAAGGCAGTGAGTATGGGTAGCTTGGCGTACATTCTAGTTAGGGAGAGGCCCTTTGCAGTTGATGTTCATGCTTTGGCCAATTGGATGGTGAGGCTAAATATTTCGGAGCCTAGTCGGGTGTTGGCTTGTGGGGTATCTCGGTCTTCCTTGTATGACCGCATTAGAGAGTGCCAGTATGATGATCCACATTTTCTTGTCCTTAAGGACAGAGTTTAGCATGATGATGCCAAGGATGTGACCATTGATAGTGATGGCGTGTTGAGGATGTAGGGCCGGATTTGTGTGCCCAATGTGGATGGGCTTCGGGAGTTGATATTGGAGGAGGCCTACAGCTCGCGGTACTCTATTCATCCTAGTTCCACAAAGATGTATCAGGATCTGAGACAGTATTACTGGTGGAGGAGAATGAAGAAGGATATTGTGAGTCGTGTAGATCGGTGTCTTAAATGTCAGTAGGTCAAGTATGAGCATCAGAGACCTGGTGGTGTACTTCAGTGTATGGATATTGTCGAGTGGAAATAAGAGAGGATTACTATGGACTTTGTGAGTAGTCTCCCTCAGACAACGAGGAAGTTTGATTCGATTTGGGTGATCGTGGATCGGCTGACCAAGTCCGTGCATTTCATTCTGGTGTGTACTACCTATCCTTCAGAGTGGTTAGTAGCGAATTCATCTGGGAGATTGTACGCTTGCATGGGGTCCCAGTTTCTATTATCTCAGATAGGGGTACTCAGTTTACTTCCCAGTTTTGGAGGACTTTTCAGGGAGAGTTGGGCACACAGGTAGATTTGAGCACAGTGTTTCATCCTCAGATGGACGGGCAGTCCGAGTATATTATTCAGATATTGGAGGACATGTTGTGTGCCTGTGTTATTGACTTTGGAGGTTCTTGGGTTGATTTCTTTCCTCTTGCGGAGTTTTCTTACAACAACAACTATCAATCTAGCATTCAGATGGCTCCATATGAGGCCTTATATGGGAGACGGTATAGATCTCCGGTTGGTTTGTTTTAGCCCGGTGAGGCTAGGTTGTTAGGACAGAGTTGGTCCAGGATGCCTTAGATAAGGTGAAAGCGATCCAGGAGAGACTTTGTACAGCTCAGTCGCGTCAGAAAAGTTATGCAGACCGGAAGGTCCGAGATGTATCTTATATGGTGGGCGAGAAGGTCTTGCTAAAGGTTTCGCCTATGAAGGGCATCATGCGGTTCAGGAAGAAGGGGAAGCTGAGTCCGAGGTTTATTGGCCCTTTTGAGGTACTTATAAGGATTGGAGAGGTGGCCTACATGCTTGCTTTGCCACCTAGCCTGTCGGGAGTTCACCTGATATTTCATATGTCTATGCTCCAAAAGTATGTTGGGGACCCATCTCATTTATTGGACTTCAGTACAGTATAGTTGGATAATGATTTGACCTGTGATGAGAAGCCGGTTGGGTCGTCGGGTTCGGAGATTGAGGTCAAAGGATATAGCTTCAGTGAAGGTGCAGTGGAGAGGTCGGCCCATGGAGGAGGCTACTTGGGAGACCGAGCGGGAGATGCGGAGTAGATATCCTCACTTGTTTGAGACCCTAGGTATGTGTCTTGACCCGCTCGAGGACGAGCATTTGTTTTAGTTGGGGAGGATGTGATGACCCGGCCCGTTGTCACATGAGTTACCGCCCTATTTTCCCCATTTTGTATTGTTTTATGTTCCAATATTAGTATTCGAGACGATCGGATGGAATTGAATTGGTTTCAGTTGGAAATGAGGCACTTAGCCTCTTAGAAGAAAACTTGTTTTAGAAAAGTCAACCAGAAGTTGACTATGTAGTTAGAGGACTAGGATGTGAATTTCACTAGTTCGGTTAGCTACGGGGGATGATTTGTGACTTAGGAGTGCGATCGGATTTTAATTTGGAGGTCCGGTGTAGAATTAGGCTTGAATTGGCAAAGTTTGAGTTTGGCGCATTCTGGTTGATAGGTGGGATTTTATTCGAATGTCGGAATAGAATTCCAAGAGTTGTAGTAGCTTGATAGGTGATTTTGAATATGTCTGCAAATTTCCAGGTCATTCGAACGTTGTTTGATCAGGTTTTTGATTGAATGCATATTGTGGAAGTTTTGGAGAAACTTAAACTTGAATTCGATGTGATTTAATGGTTTTAACATTGTTTGACGTGTTTTGAGGATTGGAAAAATTTGAATAAGGTTTAGGATGTGTTGGTTCTTTTCGTTGAGGTACCGGGGGCCTCGAGGTGATTTCGGATAGTTAAACGGGAGTTTGAAGCATTGTTGCAGGTTTGAAAAATTCTGTCTTCAAGTATTTCCGCATCTGTGGCAAAGGAGCGGAAGAAGCGGTTCCGCAGATACGGCGGAGAGATCACAGAAACGGGCAGGTGTGGCCCAGGGTTAATTTTGCATAAGCGAACAGGGGTTCGCTTCAGCGGGTCCGCATAAGCAGACATTATACCGCAGAAGCGGTTGTCAGAAAAACTGCATAAGCGGATTATGGGTCGCGTAAGCGGTCCCAGGGATTTTTAAGTGAGACCGCATAATCGGTCATTTGGTCGCATGTGCGGGACTGCAGGTGCGGTCATTTGACCGCATAAACGGAAATTGACTTGGAACTAAAGTGAATAGTGTTCACGAATTAGAAAGGAGAAGGAAAATATTTTGTACTTCGGCTTAGGCGATTCTTGGGCAATTTTTTAGAGAATTCAAAGGGGTTTCATCAGGTATGAACTAATGGACTCATATTATATTTTTATAGTGTAAAATCAAGGATTAAACACTGAAATTCAAGAGGGTTTAATGCTAAAAATGGAGGTTAGGGTTTGAAACTTAAGAGAATTTGAATTGATGACTTGAGGGGTCAAATGGACTCCGATTCTTGTGTATTTGGTATGTACGGACTAGTGGCGAGACGAGGAATCCGGTGATGTGAATTTCGTAATTTTTTGAGAAGTGGGTATGTGGCTCGGGTTTTACCAACTTTGTATTTTTGGGTGTTTATCGAGTTCTTTCAATTGGGTTATGTTCCATTATCTTAATATAACGTATTCCTTATGGTTTTGGCCATATTTGGCGTGCGTGGAGGTTGATTCTAGAGGAAAAGGCTTGGCGGACTAGTTCTTTAGCCGGTTTGAGGTGCGTAATTGATGTAACTGTTGCTCTGAGGGTTTGAAACCCCGGACTTTCACATCGTGACTCTATATTAAGGCGTGACACACATTCCACGGTGAGTGCCTGGTTAGTTACTATTGGGGATTGAGACTTGGTCCATCCAAATATGATTTCTACTATATGGGCAATTGAGACACATACTTTATCGTTGTGAATTGGGCTTATTGTTGTGTTTGGGGCCTTGTGCCGACCTATAGAATCCCTAGAGAATCTTATGTGTGATACCTCACTTGTGTGTATATCACATACACTGAGTCATGCTTTCTATTGTTTAAATAATAAAAGAACGGTATTGTTAATCATGAATATTAATGAAAAAGGATAAGAGGACTAAGATCCCGATACTAAGTCATGCCGGATTGGCTATGCATTTATTTGACTGAGATGGGTCGGGAAACCGACCGTGAGGATGATTTCCTTGTTATGTATCTGGTTGCACGCCGCAGCGATGATATATTGTTATTGAGGCCGTGAGCCTATTTGATGCCACGACATGGCAGATATTGTGCTTGGGCTCTAGGAGCCCATCTGGAGTCTGTACACACTCCTAGTGAGTGTCGTCGACGTTAAATATTTTGATCGGACTGCATGCCGCAACGGGTACTAGAGTGTACCGTTATATGTGTCACATTCTTTCATACGTTATTTCCTAGTTCTATTATTTGATGTATACTGATTCCACTGTTTGGTTATGAATTGCTAGATATAGAGTACTTGTGCACTTTCTATGTTTTCTTACTTTTAGACTTTAGTTGTGTTTATTACTCACTGGTTCGGAGTACTCACTTTACTCCTTGCACATTGCGTGCAGATCCGGGTTCTTCTTCTCAGGCTGAGTAGACTTTGAGTGATCAGCATATTTGCTTCCGGGAGTGTCGAGGTAGCCGCATGGTGTTCGCAGCCATTGACTTTTCCCTCTATCCTTGTCTTTTATTTGCACACTCTCACATATTTAGATAGACTATGTTGTAGGGTGCCACTCTGTTTGTAGAGGCCCATATTCGTGACACCGGGTCCATGGTTGGTCTATATTCTATGTCTTGCTAAACTTCAGTATTTTCATCAGTATTTCCGTATTTTACTTTTATGGCTTAGTGATTTACTGTTTCATTTATCAGATTTGGTTTATCAGTTGAAATGAGTATGGGAAAATGGTCGAGCTTGCCTAGTAGTATGTTGGGCGCCATCATGATCGCGTTGGGGTCGTGACATCGATACTCGTTGGGGTTCGCACTTTAGATCTTTTATGAACTTTATTTTTATGTTTGTATCAATTATTGATGTTCTTGATACTATCGTTGTTGATGCCCGAACTTTAGAAGAAAGGGCTAAGGCAAAGTGATATCTTAGCACTTGTCAAACATTTGAGGTTTCTTTCATATTACACGTAATGAGAGATGTTTTTGAGATCACAAATGATCTTAATACATCCTTACAAAAAAAGGGACAAAATATTGCAAATGCTATTCTACTTGTTCAAGTGTCACGACCCCAAATCCGATCGTGATGGCGCCCAGCACATTGCTAAGCCAGCCCGACCAATCAATATCAACAACGGAGCTAGAAGCTCTCTTTAACCCATTTAAGCATTTCAAAATATGAAACAATAGTAATACTTATACCAACGGCGGGGAGACCAAGTCCCAAAATATACTAACTCCCATAGACCGAAGGGTCAAGAGTCATGAGCCTCTAATGAACATAAGTGTATAAAGGTTTACAAGATACCAAGTGCGGAAAGAAAAGTCAATACAAAATCAAGAGACAGTAAGAAGGAATATCGGGTCCTGCGGACTCTGCAGCTACCTCGAATATCCACAGATGTCGCCTCGCACAGCTACTGGATCACTGCTGAGAGGTACCTGGATCTGCACACAAGGTGCAGGGAGTAAAATGAGTACTGCCAGACTCAGTGGTAATAAACAAGGGTAAGACAGCGCAGATAAGAATTCCACGATAAAGCACTATGTAAAGCTATAATCAGCTACCTTGTCACAGAATCAATATTCACTGTACCTGTACCAACAATTACCAATAAATAGCATAACAGCTAGCAGATGTAGCTAAATGCAATGCAAATGCATGATATGACCGCTACGGCGCGTAGCCCGACTCCAATTTTGGGTACCCGTGCTCACTGTGGGGTTTCAGACTCCGGAGGGGCTCCTACAGCCCAAGCACATCTCATAGAGATATTCCTGCGGCGTGCAGTCCGATCCAACATATATCTCGCTTGCGGCGCGCAGCCCGATCCACTACTAGTCAGCTAATATGCAGATACAGCCTCGCAGGCTCAAAAGTAGTTTTTGAAAACTCTTTTATCATTTTTCAGTTGGAAAATAGTAATATCAAGTTCCAGAGATTGGAATTAGCATAATAACAGAAATAGCTACGGACTAGTAGTAAACTAGCATGTCTATATGATAAGACAATGATAACGATCCTCGCGGGATCCAATAACTGGCTCACGGCCCACAAGTATATGCAACCATCCGAGAAGGAGGTTCGACGGCTCGAGAATAGCCAATAATACAATATCAACAGGTCGGACTAATATATAGTCTCCGGTTCATGATCGACCCCGCACTCTCAAGAGTGTGCGTGTCTCGCCGCTATACAGCGTCACAAAGTGGTATACGGGGTTTCGAACCCGCTGGTCATCACCCACATCTATTACTCACCTCAATACGGCGCGACGACTACTCCGCAATGCCCTTGCCACGAGAATCAAGCTCCGCACGCGTAGAATCCGATCAAATACAGTAGAAACACAACAAATTAGGCCAATGGGACGACACCCAATCAATATAACTCAATTTACATCAAAATTCCCAAAGTTGTCAAAACCCGACTTTCGGTACGCTTGTCGAAAAATTACAAAAGTCACATATTCGGAATCCTCATCTCGATACGAGTCTAGGCATATAAAATTTACCAAAAATCGGACTCCATTTGCCCACTCAAATCAGTGTTTTCTTTAATTTAGGCCTAGGGCTCAAACCCACCTTTAATCTTCCATTTACAGAAATTTAACCCATGATTTCATGTTAAAATGATGTAATTAAGCCACAAAACTTACCTCCAACGAATCTCCGATGAATTACCAGCAATTCCCGTGAGTTTCTCTCTCTAGAACTCAAAAATGGCGTTTTTGGGTATTAAACCCGCGACTGGTTCTGTTCTGAACTTAACTTCACTGCCAACCTATTTTCTTCATCGCGTTCGCGACGCCTCTCACGCGAACGCGATGCCTTTTCCTCTTCTTCATCGCGAACGTGTCACTCCTTCACGCGTCCGCGAAGACCATTCTCCCCAGCCCGCGAATTCCTTATACGCGAACGCGACCTAGTCCATCGCGAACGCGATGCTTCCCAGCTTCCTCTTACGCGAACGCGACGCCAACCCTCGCGAACGCGATAGTCACCTGATCCCGGCCTACGCGAACGCGGCATAGCCCTCGCGAACGCGAAGGTCAAAAGTTTGCCCAGTGATCTGCAGATTACAGCAGGTCTTTTCTTGCTTCAAAATGCCGGATGATGGTCCGGATTCACCCCGAGGCCCCCGGGACCTCAACGAAAACCACCAACATACCCCAAAACATGATACGAACTTGTTCCAATCATAAAAACACCATCCTAAACATCAAAATCACCAATTACACACGGATTCAAGCCTAAATTTCTTAAAACTTTCCGAATTACACATTCGATCAAAAACCCGACCAAACGACGTCCGAATGACCTGAAATTTTGCAGGCACATCCAAAATCACCTAACGGAGCTACTACAACTGTCGGAATTCCATTCCGACTCTCGGATCAAAATCTCACCTACCGTTCGGATTTCGCCAAAATTCAACCTTAGCCAATTCAAGCCTATTTCTACACCGGGCCTCCAAATTCAATTCCGATCGCTCCCCTAAGTCACAAATCACCTTCCGGAACTAACCGAATCATCAGAATCCGATTCCGAGCCCTCTAACCCAATAGTCAACTCCGGGTTGACTTTCCTTATTCAAGTTTCCTTCAAAAAGGCTATATGCCTCATTTTCAATCCAATTCACTCCTAACTCACCCGATAGACTCTAACACTGATATAAAATCGTAAAAATACATCCTTACAAAAAAAGGGACAAAATATTGCAAATGCTATTCTACTTGTTCAAGTGGCAAAGAAATGATTGCAAAATCTAAGAGAAGAAGAATGGGGTTTACTTATTGATAAGGTGTCTGCATTTTTGTCAAGTATAATATTTTGATACCAAATTTTGATGACTTCTATGTTAACTTAGGAAGATCTCGATGTAAAGTTGTTGATTATACTATTTTACATCACTATCGTGTTGATATATTTTTTAAGATTATTGATTAGCAAGTTCAAATATTCAATGCTCGTTTTAATGAGGTGACAATGAACTTGCTTGTTGGAGTAGCTTTCTTAAATCTAGTTGATTCATTTTCCAGTTTTGACATAAACAAGATATTGATGATGGCTGAATTGTATCCTAACGATTTTGATGAGAATATAGTGGTTATGCTCCAGAATCAACCTGAAACTTATATTGTTGATGTTCGTGATTTTGAAGAAAGGTTCTCACATTTATAAGGACTTGTTGATCTTTATGAAATACTATTTAAGACAAAAGCATTTGAATTATCCATTTGTGTTTCGCCTTGTGAAATTTGCTTTGCTTCTACCAGTTTCCACTGCTACAGTTGAAAAAACTTTCTCGACGATGAAGTTAATCAAGAGTGAATTGTGAAACTGAATGAATGACGAATTCATGAGCGGTTGTATCTTATGTAGAAAGAAAAATATTTAACACCATTTCTGATGAGACTATTATGAATGTGTTTCAGAAAATGAAAACTCGTAGAGGACAGTTGTACTAATATATTTTATTAATATATAGTTTTTGTTGACCTCTTTGTATATTTGCTTCTTTGCATTTTGAACCCGGTTGATAAAAATTCTTGGTCCGCCATTGCCCGGGCCCTTGTAGAAGGTGTGGGCTCTAGCACATAAAAATCTAAGAATCAGGCGAAATTCTATTTTTTATGGCCCTAAAATGTCAAAAATGAGTAACGATCATGGCTAGGCGATGACTATTGTTCCTACTGAAGTTCTTAGTGGGCCGCAAAATATTTAGGCGTTCCGACTCTGGTGGCCTGAGCCCATGTAGAAGGTGTGGTCTATAGTACGCAAAAATCTTAGAATCGGGCAGAATTGCAGTTTTATGGCCATAAAATGACAAAAAGAAAGTAACGATTGTGACAAGGCAGTGACTATTATTCTTTAGGATGATTTTAATGGGCCAGCATAATATTAGGCGATCCGGGTCCCATGCGAAAAGTTGGTGTTATAGCACACAAAAAAATCAGAAATTTGGTGGAACTCCAACTTTATGGACCTAAAACCAAAAAGAAAAATGAGTAATTGTTATAGCGAGGTGGTGAACATTGTTCATTAGGACATTTTTTATGGGCCGGTAAATTTTAGGCAGTCCGGATGGCCTAGACCAATGCAGAAGGCGTAGTTTATAGCACACAAAAATTTAGGAATCGGCTGGAATTCCAATTTTATGGTCCTAAAAATGCTAAAAACAAGTAACGGTCATGGGGAAGTACTGACTATTGTTCCTTAGGATGTTCTTGATGGGCTGGAAAAAATTTAGGCGTTACGGTCCAGTGGCCAGGGCCGATGCAGAAGTCGTGGGCTATAGCATACAAAAATTTAAGAATCGAGCAAAATTTTAATTTTAAGGCCTTAAAACGCCAAACAATGAGTAACGTTCATGGAGATACGGTGACTATTGTTCCTTAAGCGTTTTTTTTATGGGCCGGCAAAATTTTAGGTTATTCGAGAATGGTGACTCGAGCCCATGCAGAAGTCGTGAGCTATAGCAAATGAAAATTTAGGAACCGGGTGGAGTTCCAATTTTATGGTCCTAAAGTACTAAAAATGAGTAACGGTCATGTGAGTCGGTGAATATTGTTCCTTCGGGCGTTTGTTATGGGCCAAAAAATTTTTAGGCGGTGCGGATCCGATGACCCGGGCCTATGAAGAAAGCGTGGACTATAGTAGATAAAAATATGAGAATCGGGTGAAATTCCAATTTTATAGCGCTAAAACGCAAAAACAAATGAGTAACAGTCATGGCGAGGCGGTGACATTATTCTTAGGACTTATTTTAGGGGCTGGCAAAATTTTAGGTGATCCGAGTCTGGTGGTTAGGGCCCGTGTAGAAGCATGAGCTATAGGATACGAAAATTTGTGAATCATGCGGAATTTAAGTTTTATGATTCTAAAACACCAAAAACTGAGTAACGGTCATGGCGAGACAATGTCTATTGTTAATTAGGATTTTTTTTATGGGTCAAATTTTTTTAGGTGATTCGGTTCTACTGGGTCCTAAACCAACAAAATCAGTAATGGTCACGGTGAGGCAGTGTCAATTGTTCCTTGGGTCTTCTTTGATGGGCCAGCAATATTTTAGGCGATTCAAATTCGGACACCCTAACCTATACCGGTGGCATGGGCTATAGCACACGAAAATCTAATATTCGGGTGCAATTCCAGTTTTATGGTCCTAAAACTAAAAAAAAATGAGTAACGGTTATGGAGAGGCAGTGACCATTCTACCTTAGGTCCTCTTTGATGAGACAAATATTTTAAGCGATTTGGGTTCGGACATCCTAACCCACGCAGGTGGCGTGGGCTATAGCACACGAAAATCTGATATTCGAGTGCAATTCCACTTTTATCGCCCTAAAACACCCAAAAACGAGGAACGGTCATAGTGAGGCTATGACTAATATTTCTTATGTCTTTATCTGATGGGGCAACAATATTTTAGGCGATTCGGTACTGGTCACCCGGACTCATGTAGGTGGCGTGGGCTATAGCACATGAAAATTTTAGAATCGAGTGGAATTCC
Source organism: Nicotiana noctiflora (assembly GCA_032618575.1). Lineage (NCBI taxonomy): Eukaryota > Viridiplantae > Streptophyta > Magnoliopsida > Solanales > Solanaceae > Nicotiana > Nicotiana noctiflora. Next base: position 10,326 of record JASVEL010012595.1, read on the forward strand.
AGTTTTATGGCCGTAAAATGCCCAAAAATGAAAAATGATCATGGCGAGGATATGACTAATGTTCCTTAGCTCATTTTTTATCTGGCCGACAAAATATTATGTAACACTCCTGAAATCTATAAAAGTTCAAAGACACGCTAATATAGAATTAATATTTTTAATCCATGCCTAGAGTGTAAAAACAAATGATGATTAAATAATTAAATATACAATTAGGGGAATATTAATAATTTTAATATTATTAATTATTAGTTAAGTGAAAACAAAAAATAATACTAAAAGCAATTAAAATAAAATAAAAAAGAAGGGGACAAACCTAAAAGCGCATAAAGGGCCGTTGGAACCAAAAAGGATTGAAAATCCTTTATACGAAAACAGAAAAGCCTTCTGTTCATTCTCACGAACGGAGAACCACAGACCAAGGCGGTCAACTCACACATGCAACAGGAGTTCTATATTTCCTTATTAATCACTAATTCTTGAACTGGATATATAAAAAAAATTATTCTCAATTATCCTACAGTAGAAGAATTGGATAGTTATTTCTCTTCTTTCTTTATGTCAATGGTGAATTTCATTTTTAGGTGCGAAACATTAAAATTGAATAAAATGTACTGGTTATTGTAGAATCGATTATTTGATGGGTATAAATTGGACTGGGGCCTATGTATTGGCTCGAAGAGTTTTGAGGTGGGTTGATATAACCTTCACTAAAGCGGTTTAACTCACAAAGGTACACCTACGAGGTGTTTGGTGAATTTCTTAAAAGAGTCCATATGTACTTAATTGGAGCGAGTGAGTACCTATTAACTTAGAATTATTCTAGCAAAAGTTTAGATGATTTGTTATGATTTATGTGCATAAATTTTCAGATTTATGTGTTATTCTAATATGCCATTTTTATGTTAAAATTTTATGAAGAAGCAAGAATCTTTAGAAATACTTTTGAATGTTCATTCCATTCTTATGTCATGCCTTACATTTAAGGATACTAATATGAGTATGTATAGGATGTTCCACAAAAGATTTAAACTTGAAAAGTCACAAGAAAAAGTTTTAATCCCTAATTTAACTGTTCCCCTAAGTTCATTTCTGCTATTGTGGGTTGCCGGGAGAGTCGGTTTCGAAAATTTGAGCATTTTGGGACACTTAGTCCCTAAATAAGAGCTTTGAAACTAGAAAACGGTCCGTAGCCGGAACAGTGTTAAGACGATCTCGGAACGGAAATCCGATGGTTCCATTAGCTCCGTTAGGTGATTTCGGGGGTTAGGAGCGCGTTCGGAATGTATTTTGGAGGTCCGTAGCTCAATTAGGCTTGAAATGCCGAAGGTTGAAATTTTGGCGAATCCGATCGATAGGTGAGATTTTGATCCGGGGGTCGGAATGGAATTCCGACAATTTCTGTAGCTTCGTTATGTGATTTTGGATATGTCCGCAAATTTTCAGGTCATTCGGACGTCGTTTGGACGGGTTTTTGATCGAATGTGCAATTCGGAAAGTTTTAAGAAATTTAGGCTTGAATTCGATGTGAATTATGGGATTTGATGTTGTTAGACGTGTTTTGAGGATTTGAGCAAGTTCGAATAAGGTATTAAGATGTGTTGGTATGTTTGGATGAGGTCCCGGGGGCCTCGGGGTGATTTCGGATGGTTAAACGGGAGAAATTGTGGAAGAATTGCGGGTTGGGATCCTGCTTCTGTTGTTTCCGCTCCTGCGGAATTTTGGGCGCAGGAGCGTGTCCGCAGAAGCGGACGAGATGCGCAGGAGCGGCTATTTCCGCAGAAGCGGAATCCAATCCGCTGAAGCGGGGTCGCTGGTGCGATGCCGGTGATCGCAGAAGCGGACGGGGAGAAATGGACATGGTCCGCAGAAGCGGACATCTTACCGTTTGGGCGAGACCGCAGAAGCGGTCAACTATGCGCAGAGGCGGACGTTTCCGCAGAAGCGGATGCTTCTTCGCAGAAGCGGATCCGCTTAAGCGGCCCTCTTGTTCGCAGAAGCGGAAATGGCCAGCCAGACCTGGAACCGCTGAAGCGACCCTTTGGTCGCGGATACGGATGCGTAGAAGCGGAAAATGTTCCGCAGAAGCGAAAATCGCTGTAAGTAAGTGTATGAGAAGTTAGAAAAATTTCAGAACATTTCACACATTTTGGGTCTCGGCTTAAGGGGCGATTTGGGCGATTTTGAAGGGCGATTCAAGGGGTTTCTTCAGGTAATCAATTATGGACTCCAATTATGATTGTTGTTGATAATATTATGCAAGTTTTTCATGAAAATGGAGGAATTTGGGTAATTAATGGGGGTTTTCACCCTAGACCAAAACCTTTAGAAAATCAAGGTTTTGAGTGGGCAAACGGAGTCCGAATTTGGTAAACTTTATATGCATAGACTCGTATTGAAACAAGGGTTCCGAATATATAACTTTCGTGAATTTCCGTTAAGCGTACCGAAAGTCGGGTTTTGGCAACTTGTGGGTTTTGGTGAATTTTGAGTTATTTTGATTGGGTAATGCCCAATTGGCCTATTTTGACGTGATTCTATTGATTTTATCAGATACTACACTTGTGGAGGCCGACATTCGTGGCAAGAGGGTTATTACTTAGCGGTGTTGTACCGGAATTGAGGTAAGTGGCTTGTCTAACCTCGTGTGGGGGAACTTTCACCCCTAGGATATTATGTGATAGTTTAAATGCCTTGTACGCGAGGTGACGGGCGTGTACATGCGCTGGTTGTTGTAACACGTACTTTACTTGAATTGTCCGATTAGTGATATTCCTGCTCTTAGCTGATTAAATCGATACTCTTACCCGGTATTAGTTAGAAAAGCATGATTAGATAGGATTTAACTGTCTAGTTGCCTAATTGTCTTACTTGAACTTCTTGATAATTGTTGGCACTATTTTTGGTGAAGTTGTAGTTAAGCATATTATATTCTCTGTGTGTATTCCTTTAGTTGTTGTGTTTGTGGACTGCGGGTTCGATTCTCGGAGATCCCAGGGCTGTGGGTTCGATTCCCAGAGACCCGGAGTGGTATTGTTTGTGGACTGCAGGTTCGATTCTCGGAGATCCTGAGTTATTGTTTGTGGACTGCGGGTTCGATTCCCGTAGATCCTGAGTTATTGGTAGGGACTACGGGTTTGATTCCGAGATCCGAGTTATTGGTGACTACGGGTTCGATTCCCGAGATCCGAGTTATTGGTAGGACTACGGGTTCGATTCCCGAGATCCGAGTTATCGGTAGGGACTACGGGTTCGATTCCCGAGATCCCGAGTTATTGGTAGGGACTACGGGTTCGATTCCCGAGATCCGGAGTTATTGGTAGGGACTACGGGTTCGATTCCCGAGATCCCGAGTTATTGGTAGGGACTACGGGTTCGATTCCCGAGATCCGGAGTTATTGGTAGTGGACTGCGGGTTCGATTCCGGAGATCCGAGTTATTGAGATATTATTGAGACATGGGCTGCGGGTTCGATTCCCGGAGACCCAGAGGTACTGAGAATGGGACTGTGGGTTCAATTCCCACGGATCCTGGATTTGTTTATTTGAGTTGGTTATTTGTTATTAGCTTGATTGTAGACAGTTTCAGTAAACATCGTAAATGTTGTTATTTTGGAAATTTTGTTGTTATTTGTTAAACTGTTTATTTTGTTATCATCATATTATTATTGTTTTCTCGGTAGGGCCCTGACCTTCCTCGTCACTACTCCATCGAGGTTAGGCTTGGCACTTGCTGAGTACCGCCGTGGTGTACTCATACTACTCTTCTGAACACTTTTGTGGTGCATATCCAGGTACATCAGATCAGGCACATTTCAGGTGATCTGGCAGCACTTCAGGAGACCTGAGGTACGATCTGCTACGTTCGCGGATCTAGAGAGTCTCCTTCTATTCTGATTAGTGATAGCCATTTTTCTTCATTTCGTTGTTAGATACTCTTTACACATAGAGCCACAGTTGTATTTCCCTTTTAGTCTGTGTTACCGTGGGGTTCTGGATCTTGGTAGTGTTTTACTCATTGTGTGACGGATGTATGTGCCAAGTGGCACGGATTACATATCTTTTATGTTATTTTTCCGTTGTTTCTTATTTAAGTATTTATAACTTATATATTCCGCAACGTGTTAGGCTTACCTAGTCGTGGGGACTGGGTGCCATCACGACATGTTCACAATTGGTGAACTAGGGTCGTGACAAGTTGGTATCAGAGCTCTAGGTTCATAGGAGTCACGGGACACAGACCGGTTACTTAGAGTCTCGCTGATCGATACGGAGACGTCTGTATTTATCTACGAGGGGCTATGTAACTGTTTAGGAAACTCTTCAATTCTTTGAATTCCTTATCGTGCGTCATTTATTCAGTTGAAGCCTATGTCATATGTTCTTTTGCATCCACTCGTGTATTGAAATTTGCGCACTCGGTATCAAGTATGCGCCAACGGTTCGTGACGCTGCAGAGAGATCTCAAGGAAGTCAAGAATTTACTCAACCATTGTTACCGCGTGTCATCCATATCGATAATGCAATAGAATTGAGAGATCTTCAATTGTGCACATGGGGGTGCACTAGGTTCTGACATTCGGTTGATAAGTATGGTCTTGAGAAGGTTTACTTAACTGCCTAATCGTCACAATAAAGGTAGAATCACGAGGTGGATGTAGATCTAAAGATAGTTAGTGGTAATAAAGACTATATGGTTCATATGAGATATCTATTTAGCGAAGAATTCAGCCAGCAGAGATACTGGGGGAAATGAGTTTAACTGTCTTAAGAAGGACATGTACCAAACCAATGTCTTGGGTTGTCTTATGATGAAGACGTACATATGATAAAGGCTATTATCGTGGATTAGCAAGATGTATCTTTAAGGCTTCGTGCTAACTGAAAGGATTTCACTATCAACGACCAAATTATGGGTCATGTATCATATCCGATTTGGCTCGCACTGTATTTAGGTGCTATTCAAAAAGTTCTTGAAAACTTGCGGATGGGCAAGAGTTGAGACTCGTATGGTATGACGTTGGGACTTTTGATGTTCCTGTGTCCATAATAATTCTACATTTCATTATCGGCAGGGAAGACTTCGGCGAAGGCTACATGGTGCTTCGTAGGTGTGAGAATCACAGTATGTCTTAAGCTGTCGTGGTAAAGAATGTTCGATACATAGAGCGGGAATATGTTGGGTTGTATTGGGATGAGTTCATACCCTATGGTGTTAGAGTGCTAATATAGCACAGGTGGTTATATTCGTTGGATCAAGTGAGTTGCAGTTGAATAATAGTAAATGACTTGAGAGAATGGTTATAATGTGTTCGAGAGTCGTGTAATAGTGGCTTTGGGCTAAGTGGGAGAGTTCCACCGCTTAAGATTGGATCGCATGGTTAATTACCTGTGTGAATTATGGATACCGGCGTATTATTGTGTTATTGCAGCCACGGGAAAAGGACCATGTGTGGCAATTTGAGTATATGTATTGTTGAATGCATGTTATGTTTAGCCTTACTGGCTCATGTTCAAACTTGAGGGAAAATTCATGATTTATGCCTCGTATAGGTGCGGGCTTCGCGGGAAGTGATTCCGCTGGGTGCTTTATCGAGAGGGTATTCATATGTTATAAAGAAATTCAATAGAGTTGGTTGCGTACTGGGGCAAGTTAGAACCGGATGGTTCTCAATAGCGGTCCTAGTGAATTCAAGAGGTAAAGTGTGGTGCCTGATAATTCTGAGTCTATAAGTACAGTTGAGGCTCAAGCTTTTGAAGCAACTTATGAAGAAAAGCACAAAACGATCTATGATGTTTTGACTTGTGGTGTAGTATTTGAGAGACATGAAATGGTCGTCGTTCTTGAGATAGCATGGCCTCGTGATTTAAGGTCACTCGGGGTAAGTGCGGTTGGAATAAGTTAGGTATTGAAGGAAGATATTAACATTTCTAAGGCAATCAAGGATAACCTGGAAGGAAGTAGATTGATCAGCCATAGTTGAGTTGGCGTATTGGTGTCAATGATCGGTTCATGCAACGTGATCGAATTATGCATGTGATTTGTGGCGGTGCATTTGAGACTTGTCGGCCGCAGTGATTGATGTTATTCTGAAGTATTCTTCTGTTAGGGCCTGTTATGAGTAGGCGGATCTCGGAAAGGGTTATGGTGGCTTGGACCACTACTTAGAGATTGGCATATTCGATGGTTATGAGAATTCGCATGTATGTTGTTATAGCTCTCCTGTAGTAGTGAGTTAAATGGAAGGTCTTATGTGATGAAGTATTAGCCTATCGTCGGTTCTAGAGCTATGATGGAAATTGTGTCTATCGTATATTGGCACGTGATGTGCAGTGAGTAGTATGAAATTTGAAGTAACAAGGTCACAGTTTGGTCAATGAATGTGATATAAAGAGCTCGGATGAGCAGGGAAAGAGTGTCGGTGTTTTGAGTAAGATGGGTATTAGCATCGGTATCATTTGAGGTCGGTGTTCTATGAGAAAGGCTTTGCATCCCGGTTAGGGACTCCTGATCGCTTTTCAGTGTTAGTGCAGCCGGTGGGCTGAATGTGCAAGTCCGTTTAATTATTCGGAAGATGGTGGGAGCTTGACCCACAAGAAGATTGTATAGGTGTGACTTGTAGTCACTTGATTGGTTAGAAATTTAAACCAAGTATGAGGAGTTTGGTGATATCATCCATTTGAGAACTTATGCCTGGAGGGCACTCTGCTTATTGGGTTATAGACCTGTGAAATACTATTGACTTATCTTGGCACGACCATGATAGACTTAAGGTCGGTGGATAGATTTAAATGTGGAAGTGAGCCTTGCGTCAGGCCAGTTATGTTTCTTCGAGCAATGCGCCCTTTATGAAGGGATAGTCGCGGTCTTATTTCGCGGTTGGTTAATTCATGTAAGATATATTGTGCCGTATGAGTGTGAGACGGCTTGGTAAGTTCCTTATGTGTTGGGGTTCCGCTCAGCGGTGATGTTATAGGAGCATGATGGCTCTTGAGACTCAGATCTTATATCGCACCTCGGTTGTGCTTGAGTTGTAGCCTATAGCGCTATATGTTTCATTGTGTCTGATATCATGCACCTTAGTGTGCTTATGATCGATAGTCAGTATTTTGATGTGACGAACTATTCAGCTCGACATATGACTCCTTGTGTGAGTTTTATATTGTTGGGATCGGGTGGCACGCCGCCATGGTTATATTGTTGGGATCGGGTGGCACGCCGCCATGGTTATATTGTTGGGATCGGGTGGCACGCCGCCATAGTTATATTGTTGGGATCGGGTGGCACGCCGCCATGGGCATATTGTTGGGATCGGGTTGCACGCCGCAACAATGTGGTGTCTATTTCAGTGTCTATAATTGCTTTTATGTGTTATGTTTCCTATTTTCTGAGGAGGCCCGTGTTTATGTGAGAGCTGAATAATTCTCTCTAGTTTTCGCCTTCCTTTGTATCACGTACGTATTAGTGGATTAGTAGCACATTGTGTCATCTTGTGGGACTTTTGATTATGTCCGATGTGGCTTATCGCCTGAGCAGTTCGTACTGGGTGAGATGAGATTATGTGATTTGGGGTCAGTGCAAATTGATTATATGAAGTATACTATAGAGGAAATGATCATCCTCTGGTTTAGGACAGGGTAATGGATCTTGTCGGGAGTATGGACCAATGAATTGTTGATTCAGTAGTTGGTTATGGATATCAACACATCTCTTCCATCGTGTCGGTATTGTAAAGGTTGGAACGAGACCTATGTAGATCATGAGGTGTGATGGGAGCATCTGATTCGTTGAATTTTTGGCTAATTTGATCATAAAATATTATTGTGGTCTTGTGGATTTTGAGTTGCAAGGTAAGAATCCAGCAAGGTTATGCAGTCATGTTTGAGGACGGCGTTTGAGGAATATTGAGTGATCTCTTGATGAAAACAAGCCCGACATAGAATTCCGGATGTTGGAATTAGGCTCTAAGACTTAATTGCTTAAACAAGAGGGAATATCTTCAGATATATCAGGCTAATGTGCTCAGATGAGTCTTAGATTTATTGCCCCTTTTTAGATTTTGAGGCGTGTTGGGGAGGTTGCTTATGAGTTGGCCTTACCTCCCAGCCTAGCCGGAGTTCACCCCGTGTTTCATGTCTCCATGCTCCGGAGATACCATGGTGACCCGTCGCATGTGTTGGATTTCACATCTGTTCAGCTAGACAAGGATCTGTCTTATGTTGAGGAGCCGGTAGCCATTCTAGACAGGCAAGTCAGAAAGCTAAGGTCAAAGAACATCGCTTCGGTAAAGGTTCAGTGGCGGGGCCAGCCGGTCGAGGAGGCGACTTGGGAGACCGAGCAGGATATGCGCAGCCAGTACCCTCATCTTTTCACTACTCCGGGTATGTTTTCTATGCTCGTTCGAGGACGAACGAATCTTTAAGTGTGGGAAGATGTAACGACCCGACCGGTCGTTTTAGAAAATTACGCCCCGATCCCTAATTTAACTGTTCCCCTAAGTTCATTTCTGCTATTGTGGGTTGCCGGGAGAGTCGGTTCGAAAATTTGAGCATTTTGGGACACTTAGTCCCTAAATAAGAGCTTTGAAACTAGAAAACGGTCCGTAGCCGGAACAGTGTTAAGACGATCTCGGAACGGAAATCCGATGGTTCCATTAGCTCCAGTTAGGTGATTTCGGGGTTAGGAGCGCGTTCGGAATGTATTTTGGAGGTCCGTAGCTCAATTAGGCTTGAAATGCCGAAGGTTGAAATTTTGGCGAATCCGATCGATAGGTGAGATTTTGATCCGGGAGTCGGAATGGAATTCCGACAATTTCCTGTAGCTTCGTTATGTGATTTTGGATATGTCCGCAAATTTTCGGGTCATTCGGACGTCGTTTGGACGGGTTTTTGATCGAATGTGCAATTCGGAAAGTTTTAAGAAATTTAGGCTTGAATTCGATGTGAATTATGGGATTTGATGTTGTTAGACGTGTTTTGAGGATTTGAGCAAGTTCGAATAAGGTATTAAGATGTGTTGGTATGTTTGGATGAGGTCCCGGGGGCCTCGGGGTGATTTCGGATGGTTAAACGGGAGGAATTGTGGAAGAATTGCGGGTTGGGATCCTGCTTCTGTTGTTTCCGCTCCTGCGGAATTTTGGGCGCAGGAGCGTGTCCGCAGAAGCGGACGAGATGCGCAGGAGCGGCTATTTCCGCAGAAGCGGAATCCAATCCGCTGAAGCGGGGTCGCTGGTGCGATGCCGGTGATCGCGGAAGCGGACGGGGAGAAATGGACATGGTCCGCAGAAGCGGACATCTTACCGTTTGGGCGAGACCGCGGAAGCGGTCAATTATGCGCAGAGGCGGACGTTCCGCAGAAGCGGATGCTTCTTCGCAGAAGCGGATCCGCTTAAGCGGCCCTCTTGTTCGCAGAAGCGGAAATGGCCGGCCAGGCCTGGAACCGCCGAAGCGACCCTTTGGTCGCGGATACGGATGCGTAGAAGCGGAAAATGTTCCGCAGAAGCGAAAATCGCTGTAAGTAAGTGTATGAGAAGTTAGAAAAATTTCAGAACATTTCACACATTTTGGGTCTCGGCTTAAGGGGCGATTTGGGCGATTTTGAAGGGCGATTCAAGGGGTTTCTTCAGGTAATCAATTATGGACTCCAATTATGATTGTTGTTGATAATATTATGCAAGTTTTTCATGAAAATGGAGGAATTTGGGTAATTAATGGGGGTTTTCACCCTAGACCAAAACCTTTAGAAAATCAAGGTTTTGAGTGGGCAAACGGAGTCCGAATTTGGTAAACTTTATATGCATAGACTCGTATTGAAACAAGGGTTCCGAATATATAACTTTCGTGAATTTCCGTTAAGCGTACCGAAAGTCGGGTTTTGGCAACTTGTGGGTTTTGGTGAATTTTGAGTTATTTTGATTGGGTAATGCCCAATTGGCTTATTTTGACGTGATTCTATTGATTTTATCAGATACTACACTTGTGGAGGCCGACATTTGTGGCAAGAGGGTTATTACTTAGCGGTGTTGTACCGGAATTGAGGTAAGTGGCTTGTCTAACCTCGTGTGGGGGAATTTTCACCCCTAGGATATTATGTGATAGTTTAAATGCCTTGTACGCGAGGTGACGGGCGTGTACATGCGCTGGTTGTTGAACACGTACTTTATTTGAAATGTTCGACGAGCAATATTTCTGTCTTTGGCTATTAAAAGCATTACCATTACCCGGTATTACTTAGAAAAGCATGATTAGCTAGGATTTAACATGTTTAATTGCCTAGTTGATTTACTTGAACTCTTGATAAATTGTTGGCACTATTTTTCGGTGAAGTTATAGTTAAGCATAATCATTCTCTCTGTGGATTCCTTTCGATTCCGGAGATCCGAGTGTGGGTTCGATTCCCGAGACCGCTGATATTGGTAGGGACTACGGGTTCGATTCCGGAGATCCTGAGTTATTGGTAGGACTACGGGTTCGATTCCCGAGATCCGAGTTATTGAGGCTACGGTTCGATTCCGAGATCGAGTTATTGGTAGGGACTACGGGTTCGATTCCGGAGATCCGAGTTATTGGTAGGGACTACGGGTTCGATTCCGAGATCGTGAGTTATTGGTAGGGACTACGGGTTCGATTCCCGAGATCCGAGTTATTGGTAGGGACTACGGGTTCGATTCCCGAGATCTCGAGTTATTGGTAGGGACTACGGGTTCGATTCCCGAGATCCCGAGTTATTGGTAGGGACTACGGGTTCGATTCCCGAGATCCGGAGTGTATTGGTAGGAGTTGCGGGTTCGATTCCGGAGATCCGAGTTATTGAGATATTATTGAGACATGGGTCTGCGGGTTCGATTCCGGAGACCCGGAGGTGCTGAGAATGGGACTGTGGGTTCAATTCCACGGATCCTGGATTTGTTTATTTGAGTTGGTTATTTGTTATTAGCTTGATTGTAGACGGTTTCGGTAAACATCGTAAATGTTGTTATTTTGGAAATTTTGTTGTTATCCGTTTTAAGCTGTTTATTTTGTTATCATCATATTTTTATTGTTTCTCAGTAGGGCCACGACCTTCCTCGTCGCTACTCCATCGAGGTTAGGCTTGGCAGTTACTGAGTACCGCCGTGGTGTACTCGTGCTACTCTTACGCACTACTTTTTGTTGTGCAGATCCGGGTACATCAGAGGAGGCTCGTACTAGGTGATTCGGCACTTTCCGGGAGACTTCGAGGTATGATCGCTACGTCCGCGGATCCGGAGGCCTTCATTCCATTCTAGTATTACTAGTTGACCTTTTTCTTCATTTCGTTGTTAGATACTCTTTACACATAGAGCCACAGTTGTATTTCCCTTTTAGTCTGTGTTACAGTGGGGTTCCGGATCTTGGTAGTGTTTATACTCATTGTGTGACGGATGTATGTGCCAAGTGGCACGGATTACATATCTTTTATGTTATTTTTCCGTTGTTTCTTATTTAAGTATTTATAACTTATATATTCCACAACGTGTTAGGCTTACCTAGTCGTGGGGACTGGGTGCCATCACGACATGTTCATAATATGAGTATGTATAGGATGTTCCACAAAAGATTTAAACTTGAAAAGTCACAAGAAAAAGTTTTAGAAAGAAAAGATTTTTGGGAGTATCTTTTATTCTTAGAAGGGGTCATCGTCCAGGCCGAGGATCCTGACCAAGGCATTGACTTCGTGAAACTACTTGTGCCAAAGTAGGGATCACATGAGCTGAGGTTATCGCTGCTGAGAATTTACTTAGAGCTAAGGTATGGTACATGAGCGCTGAACCATGAAGTGAGTGGCACCTCATGGATTGGGCACATCCGATCATGTTAGGATCGAACCCGTGCCGATCACACGGTGACTAAAACAGAAATAAGTCAGGATAGTTAGAACTCCCGAAGTATAAAGTGAAGTATTTTTTTTATAAGAATGAACAAAGAAAATAATTTCTTTTAGAATATTCATAAACTGCTATTATGCAATTATTTTAGAATTGTTCTTATAAGCTTTATATTTTACATGCATTTAGAATCTTTGCTCGCAATGTATATGTTATTAAAATTTTGCCCTCTATTGTTGAGACTCACAGGGTGCAATAGGTGGTACTCATGGTCTCTTTTGGGATCCTACCGTTGGTAGGCGGTACAACGTAGGAACTGGTTTTGCAGGTGAGCAGGCTACTGTTTAGGACTTCCCTCTCTTCCAGTGCTATTGGTGAGCTCCACTTTTGTTCGTGGAGTATTCCTTTGAGTCATATTTACGTAGTTATATTTCTTTGTTTACTTAGAGAACTAGCCATGCAATCTCATATCATGAGCAATGTGTTAGTTTATCACTAGAGGCTTCATATACACTGTCGGTGGGTTAAGATTCAGATATTTTTTATAATAAGTTAGATGTATTCCATTAATTACTACAAATAAAGTTTTGGAGGTGGATTATTTTCGATATTCAAATTAATTAAAAGTATTTGGTTAAAGTATTTCTTTTGTTTCATATAAAGTTTGAGGTTATAATAGTTTTAATAAGCACGTATGGTTCACTCGGAAAAATTTAGTGAATGGGTGCCGGTCACGGCTTATTTAGAAAATGGGTCATGACAAGCTTGGTATCAGAGTGTCAAGTTTATGGAGTCCTAGGGGTCTATGAAGCCATTTTAGTAGAGCCTTGTTTATGGGTATGAAGCGCTCCACTTATAAACAGGAGGCTACAAGCATTTAGGAAAAGTATCATTTTTTCATATTTTAGATCGTGCAGTAGATCCTACCACTAAGAAATTATCTAATGTATTCATTTTTCCAAAACTCGCAGAAATGGCTCATACTCGCATATCTGACACCGACACTCAGGATGTTGTCAAGAAACTATTGCTACTATTGTTGCGCAAGGTGGAACTAAGAAGGCTTCAACTTAGAGAAGGAAAAGTAAATTCACAAAGGGGGTTCAAGTACCCTGGGTTGAACATTAAGAAGGGGTGCAGCATGATGATCCAGTACCTCAGGATCCAATGCTGCCCCCAATAACAGCTCTGGCGCAGACAACTATATCTTCAGAGGTGGGTCAGATATTTAATATTGTCAATAGTGCTATGGAGATGTTTAAAGCCTTCATGGCCAACCATAATGAGAGAATAGATAAGATTCCACCTCAATCAAATAGGAAGAACAATTTTGAGTGTTTAAGATTGAATGAATTTTTAAAGTTGAGTCCCCCATTGTTCCATGGTTCTATAGCTGATGAAGATCCAATGTTGTGTGTAGAGGGTGTCAAGAAATCCCTCCGAGTGATGAAGGCATTTGATGATGAAGTTGTGGAGCTTTCTATTTACCAGCTTAGAGATACGGCTCGCGCTTGGTTTGAGATGCGGGAAAAGGAAAGAGATGAAGATGATGGTTCACCTACTTGGAAAGAATTTGAAGAGGCCTTCATGGCTAACTTATCCCTGGAAGAGGATAGGGAAGCTAATGCTACAGAGTTTGAACATCTCAAGCAAGGGAATAAAAGTGTGCAAGATTACTACATAGAATTCATAAGGTTGGCCAATCATGCTCAGAAACATAGTTAAGATAAAAAAAAAAGAAGCAAAGATTCACAAGTTTGTTGGCGGTTTGGTTTACCACATTAAAGATACGACATCAACTGCAGCGGTAGGAAAGATACCTTTCTCCTTTGTTATGGGTTTTGCCAAGCACATAAAAAAACAGATAACAAAGAAGATAAGAAAAAGAGCATAACAAGAAAGCTCAGAAAGCAGGCAGGTTTAATGGTACATCAAGTAGAAGCGGTTCCTTCAATAAAGAGTCATTAGCACTAGCTTAGTCCAGTCATCAGTCAGGTGGCCGGTCTTCCTTAAGAAGTACTAGAGTTATGGAACCAATCTCGCTAGAATCAAAATTTTAGGACATCATCCTCACATTTCTAGAGTCATGCTAAGAAACACTCACAATAACAAGGTCTTTGTAGAACATGTAAGAGGAAACATTCACGTAAGTGCAAGCTCGGGTTTAATGGTTTCTATCATAGTGGAGACATTGGTCATATAAAGGCCAACTGCCCAAACTTGTGACGTAATTTCAGTGGGGGATCAACTCGTCCTTCTAGTTTCTCAAGTACTATAGTTGCACCACCTCAGGCTTGTAGTTCTCATAATCAGACCGAGCATGGGGAAGGAAGAGGTGAAAATTGAGTTACTCAGGGAGGTGGACAACCTCATTTGTTTGCTAAACTGGATCGTCAGAGTGCAGAGACATCTGCAGAAGGTATTACAGGTATACTTGTAGTCTGCTCACATAATGTTTATTCCATAATTGACCCAGGTTCAATGTTTTCGTACGTGACTCCATACTTTGCAATTAACCTCGAGTGAGAACCTAAACAGCTTAGTGAGCCATTCATAGTATCTACTCCAGTTGGTGAGTCAGTGAAAGCAACAAGAGTTTGTAGAGGTTGTATAGTTTCAGTCCAAGGTCGCAGCATCGAGGCTGATCTCATAGAGTTAAAAATGGTAGATTTTGATATAATCATGGGTATGGATTGGTTGTCTTCGTGCTATGCCATGTTAGATTGCCGTGACAAGATAGTTAGGTTCCAATTTCCAAATTAATATTACTTAGAATGGAAGGGTGATGTTTTAACTTCAATACCACATAAGGGGGGAGTAATTTTGTGTGGTGTCCAATTTTCCACTTAAACGGATTATGGAAGGACCAAGTTCTTCTTAGTTCTCCTTAACCTACTATTACAGAAATAGTAAATGCAGAAAGTAAAGAACACAAGTATTTTACGTGGAAAACACCTGGCTCAAAAGGTGAAAAACCACGACTTACTTCCCAATAGGATTTTCCCAAACTCTCCACTAAATCACTGAGCCAAAAACTGCATTTACAAACCCCTTTTGTAAATCTAGAATAAACTTTAATCCAGTTATGGCAAACAGCCTCTAACTGTTGCGACAACCTCAGGTTAACTCTAACTTGAATACTTTGATTACCTATTACAATTGCCTATACATAAAGCTGAAAGGTACAATATGAAAATACCTACTACAATTAAACTAGAATAAAAGATAGACACTTGGAATTGGTTCTTCTATCTAGTTCATGTAACTTCAGGGTTGCACACTTGAATCTCACACGAACATCTTGAAAAATTGCTTGCTATTTTGCTCTCAGTTCCTATTTAACTTCTGCATTTGTGTATACCAGTAAAATGAGAACATCCTAAAATATATAGAGATAATAGATGATGAAACGATAAGAGTCTACTTCTCCTCTTCCTTGTTGAAAGAGTTCTAGTTGATCTCAACTTCTAACTCTTTTCCTATCTTGGATAATGTTCTCTTTGAGTAAGGAGGTCTTCTCATTATCAATGATGCAACCTTTTTCGAATAGGAGATATATCAAATATACCAAGTTAAGTTTATCTCCTTCATGTGCATCTCACATTCTCGAATCTGCCTTTTTCTATGCACCTGAAGGATGGACCTGGTTTGTGCATGGGCTTCATTTGTCAATATTCAAAACTAACCTTTACGTAGGACAACATATTGCCCCTTTTTATGATGACAAACTCTGTATTTTTCATATGCTTAGGTCTTATTTCAACTTAGCTCGATATCAACACAATTACAAATATTTTCCTTTTGATCACTTATCATCAAGTAACGGGTTCATTAGGTTATAAAGATCATTGTTTTGAAGTTGAACATCACTTGTAAACACAACCTTTTCCCCCCTTTTGGCATCATCGAAAAGTTGTACAAAAATATGCAATACCCAGATTTTAAAGCGTAGTCATGTCCATTTACGCTATCCCAAATGCATTCATGTTTTAATTATCATTGATCAAGTTAATAATTTCAACCATCAAAGAACTATAAACAAACAATTAGAGCAAAAACTAGCAGATTTTATTGATTTCATTGATAAGTGATATGATTATTCCACAAAGCATAAAAGGAAATACAAATACTGAAAACATGAGCAAACAAAAAAAATCCCAAACTAGGTCACTGAAGGAACTACACTAGGCTAGGAAGTTAAGGCTTGGAAGAACTAGGTGTTGAGTTATTGGCTTGGAGAAGTTTCACCATGTCTTGAAGAATTCTATCATTCTTCTATTTCTCCTTTGCAAGTTCAGTTATGAGAGGATCTCTCTCAGATTCTGCCTCAGCCAACCTTGTCTTTAGCCTTTCTATCTCAACCTCCTTTGTCTCACTCTCTTGCACCAGGGATTTGACCTTGCTATTGACTGGTTCCTTCTTGAATGAATCGGGTTCATCAGGGGTGACAAGGATCTCATAATCACAAGCAATCAAAGTTTTCGCCCAAAAGTGATCTTTGCTTGTAGCTATCTCCCACTTATTCAGAGGCACCTTAACATGTGCTAGCACAGTTGTGCGAATAAAGCCATAGGGAATGGCATGAGACTTGGTTCCATTGGCAACCCTATCAAGAAGCTGGATTATGAATCCAGGCCAATTAATTTGTGTCTCACTATCAAAACACTACATTAGTACCAAGTCTGTGAAGTTTGCAATGTGTCTCATTTTCTGCCTTGGCAGAACACATTTGATGTCAAATTCAAATAACATCTTATGAAGTGGCCTCATTGCAATCTTGTACACAGCCTTGGGATGAGTTTCCTCCTCATGATCACTGAATTTTCTGGTGATTGCAAGGGCAGTAAGAAGATTTTCTAGGCTTGGCCACTTAGCTTTGTGTAGTCATTGTACCCCTCAGCAGGTACACCTAGAATTTCACCATACTCCTTCATATCAAAAGAGATTTGCACCCCTTTTACCAAGCTGGTAACCCTTCCATCCTTCACTACAACATTCACCATAAACTCAACTATTTCATCCCTAGACAACCTTCCATCCATCTGAAGGATAGTGTACTTCCACCCTTACACTTCTAATTTTTCCAACAGCAATACCATCTTTTCCTCATCCAAATCATTGAGGAGTTTGTCCTTCAGAACAGTTCTTTTGCCAAACTTGGCCATTTTGTTCTTTTCGCTCTCTGATTCATTTTCCTCTTCTCCACTCTATTCCTTTTCTTCAGCAATTTTTACTTGTTTGGGTTTCACTGCAGACTTGGTCCTTTTTGCCAAGATGGATGGTTCAGCAGACTTAGAAGTAGACTTCTTAGTGGAGTCTTGGCTTTCTTGGGCTTTGGAGCCTGAACCTCCACTTCACTAATTTCATCTTCATCTTGATGGACCAGTTCCATCTCATCCACATCAACAGCCTCAACAGGCTCTACCACTTTCTTCTTCCCTTTTTCCATCGGTTTCTTTTTTATTTCTGCTAATTCTTTCTGGATCTCTTCATCATTCACCTTCAGTTTGCTTCTTGTGGCTCTTCCTCTTGTGGGAGGAATTTCAATAGGGTCAGAAGGAGCAGCCTTCCTTTTTTTCTTAGACCAAGCAGTGCCAGGGGTCATAGCCATGGAAATTCTCTTCTTCTTGTGGTTGTAGCTTCCACCTAATCTTCAATAGGTCTGTGAGGGTTTCTTTAACTGATGAACCAGGTTCATCTACTTTTTTCCCAAGGTTAACCAGCCCTTCAGCGGCTTTGCCAGACCCACTTCCCCTTATTTTTAGACACTTTCCTCTACTTTTTTTTATTTTGCTCCACAAATAGCCATTTTACCTTTATCCGAAGTGGGTGAAGAATGAACCACTCTTTTCCCCATTACATTTTATTCACTTTGAACAAACCCACTCTTTTTTTTCTTTATTCTTTATGTTTACTACCTCTCTTTCTTGAATCCGAAGTTCTACATCCACCATAGACCCAAACAAAGTAAACCTATAGAAATAACTTCATTAGTAGTATTTGTTCTAGAATTTACCTATTTAGTATCAGAAGACCCAATTTCTTCCCCCTTAGTAGCAGACTTGAAGGAATCGTCAAAGTTCTGGGGTTCTTGGGATTTGCTAGCTTTTAATTGTGTGTTAAATTTATTTTATAATTCCTTCCCATCAACTTTCTTGCGAGAAAGCATCTTAACTCTTCTTTTCTTAGGTTGAGGAGTGATTGATGATGAGGAGTTTGGTGGGGAGTACAAGGGTTATCAGAGAGGTTAGTCACTTTGTGATTGGTTCTTGAAAGAAAGAAGAAAGTTATATTGAATTTGGGAAGATGAGAGAAGATGGAGAGAAATTTCAACGGTTTGAGAATAACGAAGAGAAGACAAAGATGATGATGATGATCAATTTAAAGGGGTTGATAATTAATGGGTAAAGGAAGGCTTCATTAGTCTTTTAGAAGTCTATCGAACTGAATGTAAGTTTTAAATAGACGGTGGAGTCTTCCCTAAGATCTAGGTGATTCAATTTGGTTAGGACTCTTTTGAACAGAACTGGTTCAAGTTAATTGGATAAGTTTAAGAGAAATTTGGACTTATGTAGAACTCTGCTCAGGATTCAAATATCATCACAAATTATGCAGAGTATAGAAAACATACCTTTTTATCCTAATGAACCAAATTTTTCACTCATAAGTCTCAAGGGTAAGTCTAAATTTGCCAAAGTAGAGAAAATAACATTGAGATTAATGAATCATTTTAATACATGGCACAAGATTATACTATTGAAAGTGTGAGATTAAGCAAAAATTAGTCTAATTTTATACACATTTTAGAGATTTCCTAACTAAAACAAAAAATATCATATGTATTTTTCATTTTTTTGGTTTTCTTTCGTTTATCATTGAGCTGGTCCTTTTAGGTGATATTAATCATCCCTAATTCCAACATGTTCCTCTCAGAGTTATCTCTACTTAAAGCTTTTGTAAATATGTCAGCAATTTACTTATTAGTAGCACAAAACTCCATTGTGATCAAACTTTTTTCATAGTTGTCCCACAATGTGGTGCTTAACATCTATATGCTTAGTTATCTTATGATGAACCGGCTTATTTGTCATATGAATGGCACTAGTATTATCACAAAATATAGGGATGCAACTAACATCAATTCCAAAGTCCAATAATTGATGTTTGATCCATAGCAATTAAGCATAACATGAAGCAGCATCAACATACTCAGCTTCATCAGTAGATAAGGCTTTTGAATTTTGCTTGTTGGTAGCCCATGACACAAGACATTAACCAAGATAGTGTGTCATATTTGTGGTGCTCTTCCTATCCAAGAGGAAACCTGCATAATCAGCGTCAACATATTCCACTAGGTTAAAATTACTACCTTTTGGATACCAAAGGCAAAGGTCAGCGGTGTCTTCCAAGTATCTCAATATTCTCTTGATAGCAGTTAAGTGGGACTCTTTTGAATTTGCCTGAAATCAAGCACCAACATCTACACTAAAAATAATGCCAGGTATGTTAGCAGTAAATACAAAAGAGTACCAATTATTCCCCTATAAAACTTCTTACCAATAGATGAACCAGGTTTATCTATATACAATTTTGTGGTTGTTGCTATAGGAGTATCGATTTATTTTGATTCTTCCATTTTAAACCTTTTAAGCAACTCTTTCACATATTTCTGCTAATGGATTATAGTTCCATTTGAGTTTTGTTTAATTTGTAAGACTAAAAAGAAATTAAGCTCACCATCATACTCATTTCAAATTCACGCCCCATTAGTTTAGCAAATTCCTTACTTAGTTTATTAGTAGGTGCTCCACAGATTATGTCATCAATATATATTTGTACTACTATAAGGTTTTTACCTTTTTCCTTCAAGAATAAAGTGTTATCTATTTTACCTCTCTTGTAGTCATGCTGAAGCGGGAATTTTGATAATCTTTCATACTATTCTCTAGGAGCCTCCTAGAGCCCATAGAGTGTCTTGTCAAGTTTGTACACATGATCAGGACACTCTTTGCTCTCAAACCTAGAGGTTGCTTGACAAACACTTATTCCTTCAAAAAGTCATTGAGGAATGCACTCTTGACGTCCATCTAGTGAAGAGTGAATTCCATGTAAGCAGCAAATGCTTTGAGGAGTCTTATTGCTTCCAACCTTGCAACTGGAGCAAAGGTCTCATCATAGTCTATACCCTTCTCTTGGATATATCCTTGAACCACCAATCTTGACTTGTTCCTTATAACCGTTTCATCTTTATCAAGTTTGTTTCTGAAGACCCATTTTGTGCCAATTACTGATATGTCCTTAGGTCTTGGAACCGGATGCCAAACTTGACTCCTTTCAAACTAGTTGAGTTCATCTTGCATTGTATTTACCCAGTCTGCATCCTGCAAAGTCTTAACAACATTTTTAGGGTCAATAAGAGATAAGAAATCATCAAAATCATAGAGATTCTTTAATGAAGATCTGGTTTTATTTCTAGTGGTTGGATCAGTAATTATAATCTCAATAGGATGAGAACTTTGGTATATGTAAGGTTTCACAACCAACTGGCTTCCTTTTGATGTGTTTTGTTACTGAGGAACAGGTTCATGGGTAGGCTTCATCGAGGTATGAGACTTAGTTCCTCTTGGTTCAGTTCCCCATATCAAGTTGTCATAAGTAGAAGACCCTATTCTATCACTTGTTCCGTCTTTTGGTGCAGCTTCCGCCTAGGCTGTCATTTCATTAAATTTCTTACCAGCCCAATTGCTTAATCTTCATGTTCCTGTCTCTAAGAAAGTATAACTACCCGGATGGTTATTTTGATAATTAATGCCTTGATCCCCCATTAACTGCTTTCCTCGTGTCTTTTCCTATTATTGTGGTTTGATAGGATGGTTCATCTTAAGTTTCGGAGTGTTTTGGGACACTTAGTCCCTAAATGAGGGTTTAAATCTTAGAATTTAGACCGTAGTCAGAGTAGTGTCAAGACGGCTCCAGAATGAAGTTTTGTTCATTATGTTAGCTCCATTGGGTGATTTTGGTATTGGGGGCGTGTCCGGATAGTGTTTTAAAGATCTGTAACGTTTTTAGGCTTGAAATGGCAAAATTTGAAATTTTGGAGTTTCAGGCCGATAGTGGAATTTGGATATCATGGTCAGAATCTAATTTCGAAAGTTGGAATAGGTTTGTAGTGGTAAATGTGACTTGTGTGCAAAATTCGGGGTCAATCGGACTTGGTTTGGTTGGTTTCGGCATCGGTTGTAGAATTTCAGAAATTCAAATTCATTAGGTTTGGATTGGAGGGTGATTCGTGGTTTTAGCATTTTTGGTGTCATTTGAGGGCTCGACTAAGTTTGTATGATGTTTTAGTATTAGTTGGTATGTTTGGTTGAGGTTTCAGAGGTGATTCATGCCCAAACAATGGCCGTAGTGAATATAATCTGGTCAATTAAGTCCGGAGTCGATCCCACAGGGAATTAACGTACCAACTGCAACTTTCACAACCCAAGAACACTTCTGGAGCAGTTTCCCAAAATTTGAATTTTTTTTTTTTGTGGAGGTTTTCTAACAACTAACTTTTGCAAGAATTAAAGACTTGAATGAAATAATTGAATGTTGGTTAAAGAATATAGAGAAAGGCTAAGGTATTGATTTTCCCTATTGATGGAATCCCTTCTGTTTATGCTCATACAAATTGTTAAAATTATCCTATCAATCATGAAATTTATTCTTACCATAATGCTCTCCCGAGCAACTACAATAATTTACTAGTGCACTCTCCCGAGCTACACTAGCTAGCTTTAATTTGAATAGTTCACTTTAGATTGCACCCAAGGCTTCGTTATTCCTAATCCCACCTTTACGCCTAAGATTATAGATTCCTCCAATAACCTAGGTGTGGTGTTGTTCAACATATACCTAAATATGTACTCTTTTCCAAGTTATGCACACGAAATAGGCACAAGCTAATTGGGGATCCTACCAATTAACTACAACAAGAACGAAGTTGAACAAATAGAAATCTAGCTAACAATTTGTAATCACATAAACGAGAAGTTCATCACTCAATAGGTTCTATCAAAACCTTAGATAAAGAATTAGCTACTCATAATCAAATAAACAAGAATAATAATTGAATTCATAATCAAAGATTCAATATAAAAGAAAGAAATAAGTTGAGAGAGTTTTCTCTTGCTAATTATCTTGCAAAAGTAGTCAATAATACAATGCATGCCTCTCTTGGGCGAAATCTATACTTATATAGAGGGTTTAGGTTACAAAAATTGAGTTTTTACAATTTTGGCCTTCAGAAATTCGCCGGTGTCCGCGGTACGTCCGCGATTGCGGATGGACCGCGAGAAATCAAGTCCTCTGAAGTCTGTGAGGTTCCGCGAGCCTCTTTTTCCGCATTTCGTCTGCGGTCGCGGATGGACCGCGGATGAATAGTATCTCAGGTTCTTCATCCTATTTTTTTATGCCAACTTCACTCTTGCTCTACACTTGGCCTTTTTACCATCTTATGACTGCAAAGTGGCTCTTTTAGTCTCCAATGGCTCATGTGTACCTATAACACACCAAAAAACACTAATAAAAGCATTTTGTCATCATAAATAATATCATTTAAACAATAAAGCGTGATTATTTAGGGCATAATTATAGTCAATTCACCTATAATCAATACCCCACACTTAAACCTTTGCTCGTCCTCGAGCAACCTTAATCACACTTTTAGGCCAATTTTATTAATGTCTCCCCCAAAATATGTCACAAAAGCTATCTTTCATGATTAACCTAAGACATGCACAATCCTTACCTAACCGTAAACTCATATGCAAGCACATTATTGCTTACTCTAGTTATTATCCCTGACCTGCAAATTTACCTTTTCCTCCTTGAGTTACATGCCCTCACACAATTTATTGATAGAAGTTCCCACACATAAACAATTTAGAACATGGAACTTATAGATATAGGAAAAATTCACTCACTCTCAACAAAGAACATTCGTATGCATACAGACACACCATAGGCTTGCCCCTAGTGTAATACTCCACTAATCGAATTATTCAATCATAGATCAAGAGGTCTTTAAGGGTTGTAATGCTGGCTACGGGACGGCTAGGATACTTTTGGTTATAGTGGCTAACCTCCCTAAGCACTTTTCTTTCTTTTTCACAACTTCCCTTTTAGTTTTCTTCCTTATGTCTCCCCTAAACATTCCTTCACTTTTATTTGCTTTTAATCCCCAATTTTCTTTTGTTGGTGTAACTGGGCTTTCTATTTTACATATATACATTGATTCTTTTTAATTTTTTTTAATCATTACTTTGCAACGCATTTTCATTATTTTGCCAGTTCACCATTTTCTACCATTCATTCTTGATTTTCCTTTTTTTCAACTTCCCTTCACCCCACACTTAGACTTTTGCATATTCGTTACAACACAAGTGATTCTAGGAGGTAAAGTAGAACAACATATGATTTCGATTTTTCATGAACATTCAAGGGTTATCAAAGAATAGGCATTAAGCTCAAAGAGGTTAACTAGGATATTATGTACAGGTGAATTCATGTCTTATTGATTTATGGGGTTATACAAAGAAATGCCTATATCATCTCTACAACCAAACAACTTCTATTTCGCTTTGCAAACACACAGGGCAAGTTCTAGGTATCATGTAAAACATATAATGTAAGTAAAATCTCACACACACACATAGCATGCAACTCATTTAGAATCCGATTCATCTACAAAGTCCTATCAATGTTCAAGCAAGCTGTATTGTGAAATTTAAGGCATATCCTAGAATCTACAATCAAGCTTAGATAATGCATTCTCAAGTTCAAATAAGTTTTGCTAATGTGCATACTTGGGGTTACATGTTAACCTTTGCCCTCTAATCCTAAAAAGAAAAATCTACCTAACCCGGTTCAATAAAAACCCTTGGAAAAGAACCATGGTCAAAAGAAAAACCAAGGGGGAGGTGATACACTACCTAGAAAAAAAAATAAAAGAAAGAAAACTTCCTACATGGACTACTTCCCTCAAGAGTACTTGTCCAAATAGTCCGTCATCAGGAAGAGCCCTCTACTCATATATTTGGATTTTTTTTCAAATTTGTGATTTTTTTGTGTTTTATTCCGACTTAGACCCTTAAGAAAACCCGTCGCCAAGTGTCCATCATCGGGCCAAGCCAGCTAATATGATTTACAACTACAACTACTATGTACAACATATACAAGATAAGTTTCCCACCCTTTACTTAAAATCATGTCATGTCCTCATGGCATAATAATACAAGTATAGCTCAGAAGGGTGAGAAAACTTACCTGTGACTCGCTCAGAGTCGGAGACGGTAGCGGGGACATTACACGCTCAACCTAGTGCTCGAAACCATGCCATGAACCTATTTTCCGTTCGAGCTTGTCTTTGTTACATCACGTCCATGCGCGTGTGTAAACCATCCACTGAGGTGCGTAAATCCGAAACCTCCTCCTTCATAGACCTAAGCATAGGTCTAGTAGACTCGGACCTAGATATACCTGCTCCATGATGAGTGTATCTAGAAGGTCCGGCAGAGTCCGTGGAATGCCGGGACTTGACAACCGGCACAGGTTCATCCTCAGCATCTAGATTAATTGGGTCATTGCCTCGACCCACCCGGATGTGAGAGGTTTTGAATGGAGCTTTTAGAGGAAGCTCACCATCCGTAGGTAGTACCAGTGTCCGGTGGCGGAGGCATAGAGTAGTGACAAGAGACGGGTAGTAGAAACCCTTGGCTTTGAGGGGTCCCCTCAACACCATCTCATCACTTATCAAGCGGGAAATGTCAACGTCCCGCTGGGTGACAAAGCACCATGTCAGCAATGCCCTATTAAAGTTCACATCAGTTGTGTTGTTTGAGGGCAGAAACCGGTTACATATAATTATGAACCAGCACTTAGCAATATGGGTGAAGCTGTTAGAATGCAGTGTGTTATTTCTTATCTAGACTGGGTGACCATCAACACATAAGGCCGCAATCAAGGTGTCCCAAGTGACACCAGGCCTATCGTTGTAAAATTTCACGTCACCAGTAAAAGTGGGTAGTCTAAGAGCCTGCCTAGTAGTTTGTACATGAGCCCAAACATACTTACCTCGGACGAAGACTTCTCTGGCCATTCCGTAGGGTGCGTTTGCATAGAACTCCCTAACTAGGATTTTGTTCACGAGGGCTGGTTCATCGAACAGAAACTCCATCTCTCTACGTCAGATCTCCTCGTACAAATCGGGCTTTTCAGCCCGAATATATCATGTCAATTTCAATCTCCTGTAGCCAAGCTTTAGTAGCCTTGGTATGAAAGTCTGCTTCCGCTTCCTCGCCTGTGAATCGAGACTCATCATAGGTCGTTTGCCTAGACGAGCTTGCTACATTCCTTGACCTTTTAGGAGCCATAATCCTGCACAACAGAGAAACAACCAAAAATTTCCATCACGTTAGTACATCGGTTGGCTACTCAGACTTCATCATCCGTGGACTACAATAATATTTCCTTTAGTGCTATCATCCCATAACTCCTACTTCTAACCAATTATCTAATAACTTCACCAAGTTACCTAATGCACCCCACACTTATTTCTTGTGACATTCCAACATGACCCAATTAAACATACACCATCTCCAATTATACACAACAACAAATAACCACAAACTTGGGCAATATCTCCCCCAAAAATACAACACCCAAATACTACAACATAACTTTTGCCAACTTTGGCCAACCCAATCACCAAATAAATCAACCACCACATTGGGTCTCCAAAACAACATAAGTAACACAATTATACAAATTGGAGACCCAACAACACCAAATATACCAACATCCCATAACAACATTCATACTAATAATACACTACAACATAAATTAATTTTTATAGATTCAACTAACTACTAGCAAGATATTATATAATTTCTACAATTAAAGTGTGTAACAAAAATTATCTAAACTAATTAGTTCTACAAAAACTAAGGAGAAAACCTAAAAGAGAAAGATAGAAGAAGAAAAACTTACTAGTAGAAGGTTGGGAAGCGGAGAAGGTAGAGATGATGAAGAAAAATAGTGAAGGAGTATGGAGGAGTTGGAGAAGAAGGAGTAGAGAGAAGGAGGAGAGTTTGAGAGATTTTACAGAGACAGAGGTGTGGGGGAAAAAAGGGCGGCTGAAGTGGGAAAATATGGGGGGGGGGGAAGATTTTAGGGTAATTAAGGGGGGGGTAAATTCTAACATTTAAAAAAAATTTGTTTTCGCGCTGGGCAAAACTGACCGCGATAGCGGATGGACCGCGAAAGGTGAGAATTAGAGGGGCTGTTTTTCCGCGGTCTGTCCGCGACCGCGGATGAACCGCAAAAAATCAGCCTCTCTGATTTTTTCGCTTGGTTGCAGCAGAAATTTTTTGTTTTTTGTATAGACTAACTATAATGGTTATACTTACAACAAATTCGTGGGTTGCCTCCCACGTAGCGCCTAATTTAACGTCGCAGCACGACTCAACTTAGTGCATTTCAAGGCTCGCTAGACCTTTGAGGTTCCTCTAACCGTAGTTCCACCTTCTCATCGATGTCATCCATGCCAACATATAGTTTCAACCGCTGTCCATTTACTTTGAATATGCGTGAGCCATCAATAGTTTGGATTTCCACAGCGCCCGATTGTAATGCCTCAATTACCCGGAAAGGGCCTGACCACCTTGATTTTAATTTGCCCTGGAACAACCGTAATCTTGAGTTATATAGAAGTACATTGTCCCCGGATTTGAAGTTAAGCTCTATGATATTCTATTAATGAAGTCGCTTCATCCTTTCTTTGTATAGTCTTGTGCTCTCGAAGGACAGATACCGAAATTCTTCCATCTCATGCAACTCGGTGACTCTAGATTTTCCCGCTTCATCCCAGCTGAGATTTAATTGTTTCAGTGCCCACCATGCTTTGTGCTCTAGTTCCACGGGTAGATGACAAGCTTTCCCAAACACAAATTTGTATGGTGACATGTCGATTGGTGTCTTGAATGCTGTCCTATATGCCCATAATGCATCATCGAGCTTCCTGGACCCGTCGGTCCTCGTGGCGTTCACTATTTTTGTCAATACGCTCTTTATCTCCCTGTTGGAGACCTCAACTTGCCCGCTGGTCTGCGGGTGATATGGAGTAGCCACCCGGTGTTTCACATCATATTTGGCCAACAATTTCTCGAATGCCCGATTGCAAAAATACATACCCCTATCACTAACGATTTCCCTTGGAGTCCCGAAACGGGTGAAAATGTTCTTCTTCAGAAATTCCACCACCACCTTAGCATCATTGGTCCGTAATTCTACCGCTTCCACCCATTTGGATACATAGTCTACCGCAACAAGGATGTACTTATTGCTGTATGAGCTGACAAAGGGACCCATAAAGTCTATTCCCCACATGTCATACACTTCCACTTGTTGAATTGGGTTCATTGGCCTCTCATGATGCCGGGAAATGTTCCCGATGCGTTGACATTCGTTGCATCCTTTCACCCACAAGTGTGCATCTTTAAATACCGTTGGCCAGTAGAAACCGGCCTCAAGTATCTTGGCAGCTGTTCGCACTTCTCCAAAGTGGCGACCATATGCGGAAGCATGACACGCCTGCAAAATAGAAGATTGTTCGATCTCGGGGATGCATCTCCGGATCATGTTATCGAGGCATATCCTAAACAAATAGGGTTCATCCCAATAATAAAGTTGGCTTTCACGAAAAGTTCTTTTCCTCTGGACCGATGATAGGTCATGAGGAACAATACCACTGGCCAGGTAATTTGCATAATCTGCATACCATGGCGCTTCAAGGAGAGTGGTAGTGAGCAGCTGCTCGTCTGGAAAAGTTTCCAGAATTTCTCCACTCTCTTTGACAATTTCAGCTCCTTCCAATCATGACAAATGATCAGCGACTTGATTTTTGGTGCCCTTTCGGTCACGTATTTCAAGGTCGAACTCTTGTAGAAGCAGCACCCAACAAATTAGGTGCGGCTTTGTGTCCTTTTTATCAATTAAGTACCTTAATGCTGCATGGTCAATGTATACTATTACCTTGGATCCTATGAGATATGACCTGAATTTGTCGAATGCGAACACTACCACCAGCATCTCCTTTTCCGTCACTGTGTAGTTCAGATGTGCTCCAGTCAATGTTCTACTAGAATAGTAGATTGGATGCATCAGCTTGTCTTTTCTTTGGCCAAGCACTGCCCCCACTGCGTAATCACTTGCATCGCACATGAGCTCAAAAGGTTGCTCCCATTTGGGGCAATAATGATGGTGTTGTGACCAACCTCTTCTTCAGCTCCTCAAATGCAATCCTGCACTCATCAGAAAATAAAAAGGGGTGATCTATTTCATGTAACTTACAGAGAAGGTTTGAGATTTTGGAGAAGTCTTTAATGAACCTCCGGTAAAAACCAGCATGTCCAAGAAAGCTTCTAATGGCCTTGACGGATGTTGGTGGAGGCAACGTTGCAATGACATCCACTTTAGCTCGGTCTACTTCAATACCTTTGCTCGAGACCCGGTGCCTCAAAACTATACCTTCTTGCATCATAAAATGGCACTTCTCCTAGTTTAGCACATGGTTTGTCTCCATGCACCGCTTCAGCGTTCTTGTCAGGTTGACATGGCATTCATCGAACGAATTCCCTACCACTAAGAAATCATCCATGAACACCTCCATAATGTCTTCCACCATGTCGGTGAATATAGCCATCATGCACCTTTGGAATGTGGCAGGTGCATTGCATAGTCCGAATGGCATCCTCCTAAAGGAAAAAATGCCATATGGGCATGTGAAGGAGGTCTTCTCTCTATCCTCGGGGGCTATGGAAATTTGGTTGTACCCCAAGTACCCATCTAGGAAGCAAAAGTGTGACCTCCCTGCCAACCTGTCAAGCATCTGATCAATGAAGGGAAGTGGGAAGTGGTCCTTGCGGGTGGCTAGATTCAGCTTCCTATAGTCCATGCATATTCTCTACCCGGTGACGGTTCTTGTTAAGATCAATTTGTTGTTCTCGTTTTTCGCCACCGTCATGCCACCTTTCTTTGGCACACATTGAACTGGGCTAACCCAGCTACTATCAGAGATTGGGAAAATAATTCCCGCGTCTAGCCACTTTATTACCTCTTTCTTCACCACTTCCTTCATGTTTGGGTTCAGCCTTCTTTGATATTCCCTAGAAGGTTTGTGCCCCTCTTCCAGGAGAATCTTGTGCATGTAGTAAACGGGGCTTATCCCCTTTATGTCTGCCATGGTCCACCCAATGGCAGTTTTGCATTCTTTCAGTACTTGTTTAAGCTTTTGAGCCTGCACATCTAGCAAACCAGATGAGATAATAACAGGTAAAGTGGAGTTAGGGCCTAGAAATTCATACCTGAGATGAGATGGTAGTGGTTTAAGCTCCAACTTTGGTGGCTCTTCTATGGATGGTTTTGCTGGAGGGGTCTCTCTTTTCTCTAAATGTAGAGGTTCAAACTCCAACTCTCTATCCCAAAACCCCTTACCTTCCAGAGATAGCACCCACTCTGCCAGGCTTTCACCATTTGCCTCTTCCAAGTTCATCAGGCATGCCTGAAGTGGATCTTCAGTAGTCAATTCTACACCATCGGTCTCCACTATCACATCTACCACATCAATGAGAGAGCAATTCGCAAACTCACTAGGGCGCCTCATGGATTTTTGCACATTGAATATGATCTCCTCATCATTCAACCTCATCTTGAGTTCCCAGTCTCACAATCAATCAATGCTCTCCATGTGGCTAGGAATGGTCTTCCTAAGATTATAGGAATTTCCTCGTCCACCTTACAGTCAAGAATAACAAAATCGGCGGGAAAGACAAACTTTCCCACCTGGATGAGCACATCATCCAATATACCAAATGGACGCTTAACTGTCCTGTCATCAAGCTGTAATAACATGGAAGTAGGCATGGCTCTCCCGATGCTCAGCCTCTTATAAATCACAAAGGTCATAAGATTTATGCTTGCCCCCAAATCACACAATGCATTTGCAAAGGCAAAGTTTCCTATAGTGCATGGAATGGTGAAGCTACCTGGGTCAGATAGCTTCTCAGCAATGGGTCTAGAGACCACTGCACTACATGTCTGAGTAAGAGTCACGGTGGCCAAGTCTTGGAAATTGAATTTCCGCGACATCAAGTCTTTCATCATCATAGCATACCCAGGCATTTCTTTCAAAGCTTCAATTAAAGGAATGTTTACCTGAATTTTCTTGAGCATATCAAAGAACAATTTGTATTGCTCTTCTTTCTGGTGCTTGGCCTCTACCGGTTTAGCTACTTTCTCCGTTCCCTGATGCACGTCTTTATTTTCAGCTACTGGCTAGACTGTAACTTCTGTCAACTGGGTGGACTCATCCAGTTCAATGGGCACTGGAGTGAGTGTCTTAGCCTATAAATTGCTTCTCTCTCTTTCCTGCTCAACATCAACATCTCTTCCACTTCTCAGATTAACTGCCATCAGTTGCTTTGGGATTTGATCCTTTGGGTTTGGTTGTGTATCTGCAGGCAATGTCCCCTGAGGACGATTGTTAAGTGACATAGCAATTTGGCCCACCTGTACTTCAATATTCTTGATAGCCGCATCATGTGCATCTATCCTCTCATTGGTTTTGGCATGTGGCCCAATTACCTGCTGCATCACAGCTTCCAACCTTGCGAACCCATCATCATATCTACCCCCATGTTGTAGTGGAGGTGGATGATACCCCTGCTGCTGGTTGATGAAATTCTGAGGTCTAGGATATGGAGCGATGTTGTTTGGTGGCCTCACACCTGCTGCATTATACTGTGGATGAGGAGGCATGTACTGATGTGGAGCCTGCTAACCCCAACTCTGGTTACCCAGTTGCTGCCCTCCATAATTAGCCATATAGTTCATATCTTAATGCTACTGATGATGTTTTTGGTCTTCAGCCCATGGATTACATATGGGTTGGCTAATGCAAGATGTGCATAAACCACCATTAGTAGTGTCTACAATGTGAACTTGCTGCTTGACCCTAGATTATTCCACCTTCTTCGTCAGGATGCTCATTTGTGTCAATAAGGTTGCCATGTTCTCCTACATAGTGTTGGATGGATTAAGAGGTACAGAGTGTACCACTGAAGTGATTGGAGCATTCCTGGTCGTCCACCCGGAGTTTTGAGCCATCATATCAAGCAAATTCTGACATTCTCTCCAAGTCTTGCTTAGAAAAGCCCCACCTGCTGAAGCATCTACTATATTCTTCATACTGTCTGAAAGCCCCATATAGAACCTTTGACCCTACATCTACTCAGGAACCCCATGGTGAGGACACATAACAAGCATACCTTTGAATCTTCCCCAAGTTTCATGTAATCTCTCCATTGGTTTCTGCTTGAAGCTCACAATCTCATCAATTTGCCGAGCTGTCTTGTTAGGTGGGTGAAACTTGTTGTGGAATTGCTTGACTAACTCATATCATGTTGCGATGGAGTTTATGGGGAGTGAGTTTAGCTATACATGCGCAGCCCCTATAACTGAGAACGGAAATAGCAATAGTCTGATGGCTTCTGGTGTCACCTTTGGTTGCCTCTGCTTCTTGCATATAGAGAGAAAGTTCTTCAGGTGTTATTGTGTGTCTTCAACCTGAGTCCCGGAGAATAATCCCTTGTTTTGCAACAAGTGTAGCATGTTATTGGTGATCTGGAATGACTCAGCTTGAATCGCTGGCACAATAATGGCAGTTGCCAAATTATCCGCAGTTGGTTGTGCCCAGTCAAATAATGCACCTTCATGCGCCTCCTGTACGTTCAACCCAGCTTGCTGGTTTGGGTCATTCACGTCTCCCATGTTGAAATCTAGTTTGATTCGTTGCTGAGATTGTTGAATTTGTTTGATTGCCCTGTTACATGCCCGGAAAGTTTGCTCTGGGTCTGAGAGTCCTTCAATTAGTTCTCCGGTCCTTGCAGATTTTCTAGGCATGCACCTGAGTACCCAATTCAACAACCGTCAAAAATTTCAATGTAAGGTGTAGAAAATAACCTGACTACACAAGAATCTTGAAGTTCTGTCAATGGCAATTGATAATTCCGTTAATTCCCGAGCAAGGGCGCCAAAATTGATTCACGTCCAAGCAATGGTCGCAGTCAATATAACCCGGTCTAATAAGTCCAAGATTGATCCCACAGGGAATTAACCTACATATCACAACTTTCACAACCCAAGAATACTTCCGAATCAGTTTCCCAAAATTTGAATATATTTTTTGTGTGGAGGTTTTTCTAACAACTAACTTTTGCAAGAATTAAAGACTTGAATGAAAGAATTGAATGTTGGGTAAAGAATATAGAGAAAGGCTAAGGTATTGATTTCCTCTATTGATGGAATCCCTTCTGTTTATGCTCATACAAATTGTTAATATTATCCTATCAATCGTGAACGCTATTCTTACCGTAATGCTCTCCCGAGCAACTACAATAATTTACTACTACACTCTCTCGAGCTACCCTAGCTAGCTTTAATTTGAATAGTTCACTTTAGATGTCACCCAAGGCTTCGTTATTCCTAATCCCACCTTTACGCCTAAGATTATAGATTCCTCCAATAACCTAGGTGTGGTGTTGTTCAACAATATACCTAAATATGCACTCTTTTCCAAGTAATGAACACTAAATAGGCACAGCTAATTGGGGATCCTACCAATTAACTACAACAAGAACAAAGTTGAATGAATAGAAATCTAGCTAACAATTTGTAATTACATAAACGAGAAGTTCATCACTCAATAGGTTCCATCAAAACCTTAGATAAAGAATTAGCTACTCATAATCAAAGAAACAAGAATAATAATTGAATTCATAATCAAAGATTCAATATAAAAGAAAAAAATAAGTTGAGAGAGTTCTCTCTTACGAATTATATTGCAAAAGTAGTCAATAATACAATGCTTGCCTCTCTTGGGCGAAATCTGTACTTATATAGAGGGTTTAGGTTACAAAAATTGAGTTTTTACAATTTTGGCCTTCAGAAATTCAGCGGCGTCCGAGGTCCGTCCGCGGTCGCGGATGGACCGCGAGAAATCAAGTCCTCTGAAGTCTGTGAGGTTCTGCGAGCCTCTTTTTCCGCGGTTCATCCGCGGACCGCGGATGAATAGTATCTCAGGTACTTCATCCTATTTTTTTATGCCAACTTCACTATTGCTCTACACTTGGCCTTTTTACCATCTTATGACTCCAAAATGGCTCTTTTAGTCTCCAATGGCTCATGTGTACCTATAACACACCAAAAAATACTAATAAAAGCATT
This sequence comes from Nicotiana noctiflora, assembly GCA_032618575.1. Taxonomy (NCBI): domain Eukaryota; kingdom Viridiplantae; phylum Streptophyta; class Magnoliopsida; order Solanales; family Solanaceae; genus Nicotiana; species Nicotiana noctiflora. The sequence continues at coordinate 43,495 of JASVEL010012595.1, forward strand.
TTATCATCATAAACAATATCAATTCAACAACAAAGCGTGATTATTTAGGGCATAATTGTAGTCAAATTCACCTATTATCAAGAGGCCTCGGGTGAGCTTCGGATGTTTAACACACTTGATTTGGACTTGGGCAAAATTTGAAGTTGGTTGCTTCAGGTATTTTTCCACCTGAGATGGGGAGCCCGCAGGTTCAGCCCCGCAGAAGCAAGGAAGGTGGTTGCAGGTGCGGTCTGAGGCATGAACACCAATGGTCACAAATGCGACTCAAGAACCACAACTACGAAGAATTGAGCGCAAGTGAGGTGCTTGGGGATTTAATGAAATTCCGCAAATGCGGAGCCCTAGTCGTAGAAGCGGGGCCGGAGGTACGGTCCTGGGGGCGCATGTACAGGCATCTCAAGGCAGCAAAAGGAAATTTTGAGGGTTTGAATTTCATAACACCAAATATGATTTTTAGCTCAGGAGAAGGCGATTTTATGAGTATTTTGAAGAGGAAATCAGTGGTCAATGATTTATAACCCTATTTCGTATATATTTCATCAATATCTAGTAACTTTCTCAATCTAATCAAGGAATTTCAGTGGAAAATGGGAATTTGGGGGAAAAGTTCCCCAATCAAATTTTTGGGTTTTGATCGGGTTATAGGTGTCAGAATTGAATAATTTTTGGACGAGTGGTCTCATGAGTGAATGGGTGTTCTAAATTGGTAACTACTACCCTATTCCGAAATGTGGTCCCGAGAAGGATTTTTGGGCATTTTTCCAATTTTTCGTCGTAGCTTTAAATTCATTAGTTAAATTCGTTTCTTGTATCTATATTTACGTTATGCAATTGATTTGATTAGATTTGGCTACGCAGAGTTGAATACTCGTGGAAAGAGCGTGATATCGAATTGATTTTGAGCTTGGTTCGAGGTAAGTGGCTTGCCTAACCTTGTGGGGGAACTCCCATTAGGATTTTTGGTATTGTTCTTACATGAATGTCGTGTACGTGAGGTGACGAGTGCATACACGTGCTAATTGTTGGAAAAAATGCCATTTTCATTAAGTAAATATCTATTTTTTCCTTTCATTTGAGCAATACTAGTATGTGAAGCCTCTTATTTAGCTTAGGGAAGCATGCTTAAGTGACTTAACTGTCTTATCTACTTTAACTGCTTACTTGGCCTCTATGTAGCATGTTTAGAGTAGGAATTATCTGCCTCTTAATGCGAATTTGAATAGAACTGTAGATTTTCTGGTTGAGACTGTTGTGTATTTATCTTGGAACTATGGAACAGTATTCCGGGAGGTCCCCAGCATGTTTACTTTGGGACTACGGAATGGTATTCCGGGAGACCGCCCTGTACATTTACGATTTGGACTACGGGACGATATCCTGGAAGATCCTCTGTACATTTACTTTTGGGACTAAGGGACGTTATCCTGGAGATCCCATGTTGCTATCTCTGTGTACTTAGTTATTTCTTTCTGTGATTTCAATTTTCATTAACTGTTAGTATTTTAGCTATATTGCCATATTTCATATTGTGTTATCTTCTTCTATATATATATATATATATATATATATATATATATATATATATATATATATATATAAACAGAGAGCCCTGACCTGATCTCGTCACTACTTGACCGAGGTTAGGCTTGGTACTTGTTGGGTACCGATGTGGTGTATTCATGCCCTTTCCTGTACATGTTTTTCGTGTGCAGATCCATGTTCTTCTGCTCAGCCATACTATTTTGTGAGGTGAGGCAATCCAGAGACTTCAAGATATATTTGTCGCGTCCGCAGACCTAGAAGTCCCTTTTTATTATCCCTTCAGGTATAAACTTCTTGTATTTTCATTCGTTTAGACTTCTGGAGTTAGAACACTATGTATTTCTTTAGCTTATGATTCATGAGATTTCGGGTTTTCAGAGTGTTATGTTCAGTTTGAGAGTGTTATTATTATATATGTTGAGCGGCCTTTTAAACATTTTTATTATACTTACCTGTCAGTCAATTAGCTTTGTATATTTAGTCATTTTCCGCAAATTGTTAGGCTTACCTAGTCGTAGAGACTAGGTGCCATCACGAAATTTCAAGGAGGGAGAACTTGGGTCGTGAGAAGTGGTATCAGAGCTTTATGTTCATAGGAGTCATGAATCACAAGACGGTTTAATAAAGTCTCGAGGATCTGTACGGAGATGTCTATACTTATCTTTGAGGGGCTATGTAACTGCTAGAAAAATTCCACTTCATTTGATTCCTTGTCGTGCGAGATTAATTTCATAATTTCAAACCTTTGTCTTCTATTCTCTCACAGATGTTGAGGACACGTGCTACCGGAGATGACCAGGTGCCCACACCCCCTGCTTGAGCCGCTAGAAGAAGGGGCTGGGGTAGAGTTCGAGAATGCACACGTGGTGCAGCCAAAGCACACACGCTAACTTCTACACAGGAGCCACCAACATCTCCAGCCAGAGCTGAGGCACCCGATACGCCTACTGCTATTACCATTCCATCTCTCCAGGAGACCCTTGCACAGTTCATGAGCATGTACACCACTTTAGCTCAAGCAGGATTGATTCCCCTTACTACAGCCACATCTCAAGGTGTGGGAGGAGCACAGACTCCTGCCGCCCGCACCCCAGAGCAGAGGATTCAGGTTGATCAAATCCCAGAGGTTATACTAGTACCGCCTGGCCCCAGTTCAGCCCGAGGATAGGGAAGTAGATTCAGAGGAGGAGTAGTGGAAGCTTGAGAGGTTCAAGAAGCACAAGCCTCCTACATTCAGTGGTCTATCATCAGAGGATGCTCAGGGATTTTTGGAGGAGTGCCACCGTATCCTCCGCACTATGGGTATGGTAGAGTCGAGTGGAGTTTCTTTCATTGCCTTCCAGCTTCGAGGGGCAGCCTATCACTGATGGCATACATTGAGTTGGACAATCCAGCTAAGGCAGCTTCCCTTTCATGGACCTAGTTTTCGGATATTTTTTTAGGGAGTATCTCCCTCAAACACTCAGAGACGCATGGCGCACGGATTTTGAGTATTTGCGCCAGGGTGCTATGACTGTTTCGGAGTATGTTGTCCATTTTAGTGAATTGGATAGACATGCACCGGCCTTGGTTTATACAATTTGTGAGATCGCCAGTTTATTAAGTTTCTCATTCCTAGTATCAGGTCTAGCATGGCCCGGGAGTTGGATATGGATATTGTTTATCAGTATGTGATGAGCATTGCTAGGAGAGTAGAGGGCATGATTTCTCGGGATATGGAGGAGAGAGAGGACAGTAGGTCTCGAGAGTTGGGCCATTATTCAGGTGCCCGTTCTCCGGCTATTGTCTGTCATGATAGGGGTTATGTGAGTCGCCCCATTCATTCAGCTATTGCAGCAGCCAGTGGTATTCCACCTCCTCCTAGACCTTAGGATCCTTGTTATGCACCTCTAGTTTCTAGTGTGCCTCATGCACAAGGTGCTTCTAGTGGTCAGTCCATCAGACCTGGCCCGAGTAATTCATAACTGCCACGTCCTCTTAAAGCTTATTTTGAGTATGTTGACACCCGTCATGTGGTGAGGGATTGCCCTAGACTTGGGAGGGTTGCACCTCTACAGATTTCTCTGCCACGGTGCGCCACGCGGAGTTCTCAGCCTATGATTACAGCACCAGTTGCTACCCTACCTGCTCAGCCAGCTAGAGGTGGAGGTCGGGAAAGTAGAGGCCGCCCTAAAGGGGGAGGCTAGGCTAGATACTATGCCATTCCTACCCGTTCTGAGGTTGTTGCCTCTGATTTTGTCACCACATGTATTATTCTGGTCTGTCATAGAGATGCATAAGTTCTATTCGATCCAAGCTCCACGTATTCTTATGTGTCCTCTTATTTTGCCCCATATTTGGGCGTATCTTAGGATTCTTTAAATTTTCCTATTTATGTTTCTACTCATGTGGAAGATTCCTTTGTTGTAGACCACATATATCAGTCGTGTTTGATTGCTCTTAGTGGTTTTGAGATCAAAGTCAATTTATTATTTCTCAGCATGGTAGATTTTGATGTTATCTTGGGCATGGACTGGTTGTCGCCCCATTATGCTATTCTGGATGGTCACGCCAAGATCGTGACGCTAGTTATGCCATGCCATTAGAGTGAAGGGGTACTTTAGATCACACTCCCAGTATAGTTATTTCAATTCTTATGGCTCGGCAAATGGTTAAGAAGGGGTGTGACTCGTATCTAGCTTATGTGAGAGATGTCGGTATTAATACCCCTACAGTTGATTCAGTCCCAATGGTACATGATTTCTCTGATGTGTTTCGATCTTCTGGGCATGCCGCCCGATAGAGATAGTGATTTTGGCATTGATCCGTTGTTGGGCAATCAGCCCATTTCTATTCCTCATTATCGTATGGCTCCTCCTAGGTTTGAAGGAGTTAAAGGAGCAGTTACAGGAATTGTTTGATTAGGGATTTATTCGTCCCAATATGTCACCTTAAGGTGCTCTTGTCTTGTCTCTTTTTTTTAGATTCAAAATGGTTTTACGCGTATGTGCATTGATTATTGCCAATTGAACAAAGTTACAGTGAAGAACCGGTATCATTTGCCTCGTATTGATGGCTTGTTTGATCAGTTTCAAGGTGCCCGAGTATTCTCTAAGATTGGAGCAAGTGAGCATCTATTAACTTAGAAGTGTTCTAGCAAAAGTTTAGACAATTTGTTATGATATATGTGCATAAATGTTTAGATATTTGTGTTATTCTTATATGTTATTTCCATGTTGAAAATTTATGAAGAAGCAAGAAACTTTAGAAATACATTTGAATGTTTATTCCATTCTTATGGCATGCCTTACATTTAAGGATACTAGTATAAGTATGTATATGATGTTCCAGAAAAGATTCAAACTTGAAAAATCACAAGAAAAAATTTTAGAAAAAAATGATTTATGGGAGTATCCTTTATTTTGAGAAGGGGTCATCGTCTAGGCCGACGGTCTTGACAAGGCATTGACTTCCTGAAACTACTTGTGCCAAAGTAGGGAGCACACAAGCCGAGGGTCTCGTTGCTGAGAATTTACTTAGCTAAGCTAAGGTATGGTACATAAGCGCTGAGAACCATGAAGTGAGTGGCACCTCGTGGATTAGGCCTATTCGATCAAGATGAGATCGAAACCGTGACGATCCCACGGTGACTATGACAGAAAAAGTCAGGATAGTTGGAACTCCCGAAGTATAAAGTGGAGTATTTTTTTATAAGAAAGAAAAAAGAAAAGAATTTCTTTTATAATATTCATAAACTACTATTATGCAATTATTTTAGAATTGTTCTTATAAGCTTTTTATTTTACAAGAATTTAGAATCTTTACTGGTAACCTATATGTTATTAAAGTTTCATCCCATATCGTTGAGACTCACTAGGTACAATGGATACTGACGTTCTCTTTTGGGGACCTACATTGGTCTGCGGTACAAAGTAGGAACCAATTTTGCAGGCGAGCAAGCGACAATATAGGACTTCCCTCTCTTCTAGTGCTATTGGTGAGCTCTGCTTTTGTTCGTGGAGTAGTCCTTTGAGTCATATTTATGTAGTTATATTTCTTTGTTTACTTGGAGAACTAGTGTAACGACCCGATCGGTCGTTTTTGGAATTTATGCCTCGATCCCCTATTAACTGCTTCCCCTAAGTCCATTTATGCTATTTTGATTTGTCGGGACATTCGGTGTTAGGATTCAGAGTGTTTTGGGATACTTAGTCCCTAAGTGAGAGCTTAAGAGTTGAAAAATGGTCCGTAGTCGAAACAGTTTGAAGACAACCTCGGGATGGAAATCAGATGGTTCTGTTAGCTCCATTAGGTAATTTCGCGATTGGGAGCATGTTCGGAATGTATTTTGGAGGTCCGTAGCTCATTTAGGCTTAAAATGCCGAAGTTTGTATTTTTGAAGTTTTCGGTCAGATAATGAGTTTTTTATCCGAGGGTTAGAATGGAATTCCGGAAGTTGTAGTAGCTGTGTCATGTCATTTGGGAGGTGTGCGTAAAATTTCAGTCCAAACGTGTTTTGGTTAGGTTTTTTATCAAAAGCGTATCCGGAAGAAATTTGAAGTTCTTAGGCTTCAATCATTGATTAATTTGGGCTTTTGGTGTTGGTTTAGGTGTTTTAAAGGTTGGTACAATTTTGAATAAGGTATTAGGTGGTATTATTATTTTTGTTTGAGGTCTCGGGGGCCTCGGGATGATTTCGGGTGTTAACGGAGGAATTTTGAAGTTATTGCAGCAGTTGAATGTCTCTCTTCTAGTATTTACGCATTTGCGGCTTGGGACTGTAGAAGCGGCTATATGACCGCAGAAGCGTCTTGTTCCCTATTTCATCAGAAGCTGCAGAAGCAGTGCCTTTCCCGTAAAAGCGGAGCCGCAGAAGCGGCTTAGGCATTGCAAAAGCGAAGCTACAGAAGCAGTCCAGCTATCGCAGATGCGGTCCTGTCCCCTTTAATGAAAACCGTATAAGCAATTGATATTTTGCAGAAGCGATCCCTTCTCCGCAGAAACGGAAATGACTATTCAGAAATAGTAAAATCGAGGGTTAAGTTTCAAAGTTAGACTAATCAATTGAGAGCTCGGGTAAAGGCGATTTTGAGTGGGTTTTAAAGAGAAGATCATTGGGTAACGTTTCTGTGATCCCTTTTTGTTATACTTCATCATCATATATATTTATATACATCATTGGAATTCGAATTTAGGGTCAAAAATTGGATACTTTGGGCAAAACATGACCGGCTAAACTGTTGAATTTTGAATGGACATTTGACCTCCAATTTGGGAGATTTTTATATGGTTAGACTCGTGAGAGTACGAGGGTTCTGAAAATGTAAAAATTATTCAATTCTAAGACATTGACTTGAGGGGCATTTAGGTCATTTTACCTATTTGCACGCCCTAGCTTTAAATTTAATAATGTAATCAGTTGTTTGTAATATTATTTATGACATGTAATTGAATTGAATTGATTTGAGCCATTTGGAGTCGGATACTTGTGGCAAAGGCGTTGTTTCTAGTGATATTGAGCTATTTCGAAGTAAGTGGCTTGTCTAACCTTGTGTGGGGGACCTTTCCCCTTAAGATTTGTTACTTGATATTTGAGTGCCTTGTACGTGAGGTGACGAGCGTGTACTTGAGACGATTGATGGAAACCCCAATTTTTACTTAAGTTACTGAGATTTAGTTTTTCTTTCTTAATTGTTGTACTTTGCTTGAAATTATAACTTGTGCCATATTAGGAAAAGCATGTTTAGCTGACTTGACTAACTAATTGCTTAAGTGTTTTGACTGTACTATGTAAAGCATGCTAGGCTATTTCTATCTGTTATTTGTCTTCCGCACATCATTCCTTGGTCTGTTTCTGGATGTGGTTGTATATTTACATTGGGACAACGAATGTGGGATTCCGGTAGCTCCCCCCTTGTCTATTTACTTTGGGACTATGGGTTTGATTCCCGATAGATCCCCCTGCACTTTTACTTTGGGACTACGGGTGAGATTCCCGATAGATCCCCCCGGCACTTTTACTGTGGGACTGCGGGTTAGATTCCCGATAGATCCCCCCGCACTTTTACTTTGGGACTGCGGGTTAGATCCCCCTGCACATTGATGATTGGACTATGTGACGGTATCTCGGGAGATCCTTTGGTATTGGTACATGAGTTGGACTACGAGACGGTATTCTGGGAGATCCACTAGACAGTTGAGGACAGGGCTACAAGACGGTATCCTGGGAGACCCTCATTGGTATCATTGACATGGAGTTGTATTTACTCAGTATTTACTCTGTCTTTTGTAGTTTTTATTATCCCGTTGACCTACCTTATTTCACTGCTGTAATTATTATTTCTGTCAGATTATTAGACTGTTTATTATTATTATTGTTATATTTTTTCTCGGTAGGGCCCTGACCTTCCTCGTCACTACCCAACCGAGGTTCGGCTTGGCACTTACTGAGTACCGTTGTGGTGTATTCATGCCCTTCCTATCCATGTTTTTCATGTGCAGATCATCCAGGTACCTCTACTCAGGTGCAGTATCCTTGAGGCGGGGAGACATACTGAGACTTTGAGGTATATCTGCAGCGTCCGCAGACCGAAGAGTCTTCTTCCTTTATTCTAGTTATAGAGTTGTTACCCTATCATACTTTTGATGTTGATATTCTAGAGATTAGAGTACTTATAGTAATTCTATTAGCCTGTGTTTCCCGTGAGTTTCCGGGTTTTGGGATTGAGTTATAGACTTCCGCATATCTTGAGAGTGTGTAGGCCGAGCGACTTTATATTTAGTGGTTATTTTCATATATCCAATTTTAATTGATTATTCTGCAAGTTTAAATTATTAGTTCAGCAATGTTAGGCTTGTCTGGTTGTAGGAACTAGGTGCCATCACGACATGTTCATGGAGAGTGAATGGGGATCGTGACAAGTTCGTATCAGAGCTCTAGGTTCATAGGAGTCACGGAACACATGCCGGTTAATTAGAGTCTCGATGATCGGTACAGAGACGTCTGTACTTATCTATGAGAGGCTATGTAACTGTTTAGGAAAATCTTCATTTCATTTGAATTCCTTGTCGTGCGATATTTTGTACAATCAAATCTAAACTTTTTTCTTCTATTCTCTCACAGATGGTGAGAACACGTGCTACACAAGATGCCCAGGCACCCGCGTCCCCTACTGCAGCCGTTAGAGACCAGGGTCGGGGTAGAGGTCGAGGATGCGCATGTGGGGCAGCCAGAGCACCTACGCGAGCTGCCGCCGAGGAACCACCAGCAGATTCAGCCGGAGCCCGGGCACCTGGAATGCCTACTACTGCCACTACTAGTTCAGCGCTCCAGAAGACTCTAGCTCAGTTCATGAGCATGTACACCACCTTAGCTCATGCAGGGTTGCTTCCCCTTGCTCCAGCCACATCCCAGGCCGGTGGAGGAGATCAGACTCCCCCTGTCCGCACTCCCGAACAGCAAGTGCAGGTTGAGCAAGTTCCCAAGATTATTCCCCACCGCTTGCAGCGCCAGTTAAGCCCGAGGATGGGTCAGCAGCTTAAGAGGACGAGCAGCGGAGACTTGAGAGGTTTAAGAAATATGATCCCCCAGTGTTTAGTGGATTAGCATCAGATAATGCCTCGGGATATTTGGAGGAGTATCATCATATTCTTCGCACTATGGGCATAGTGGAGTCCAACGGGGTTACTTTCACTGCTTTTCAGCTTCGGGGAGCCGCCTATGATTGGTGGTGTACTTATGAGTTGGATAGTCCAGTCGAGGCTTATTTAATGACTTGGACCCAGTTCTCGGACATGTTTATGAGAGAGTTTGTTCCATAGAGCCTTAGGGATTCATGGCGCGCAAAGTTTGAGCACTTGCGCCATGGTGTTATGACAGTCTCAAAGTATGCCATATGTTATAACAGGTTGGCCAGGCATGCACCGGCCTTGGTTGCCGTAGTTCGGGAAAAGGTTCGCAGGTTCACCGAGGGTCTTATTCCACCCATCAGATCTATCATGGCTCGAGAGTTGGAGATGGACATTCCTTTTCAGCAGGTAGTGAGCATTGCTTGGAGGATTGAGGGTATGATCTCCAAGGAGCAAGGGGAGAGGGAGGCCAAGAGGTCCCGAGAGTCGGGTCACTACTCTGGTGCTCGTACCCTATTAGTAGGTCATTATGGTAGAGGTTATTCTGGTCACCCTATACATTCAGCTCTTCCAGTAGCCGGCAATCCCCCAGCTCCGCCTACACCTCAGCAGCCTTACTATGCACCTCCAGTTTCTAGCGTGCCTCTTGCGCGGGATGCTTTAATAGGTCCATCCAGCAAGTCTAGTTCCAGCCATTCACAGCCACTGCGTCATCCTAGAGCTTGCATGGCGATACACGTCATATGGTTAGGGACTGCCCCAGACTTGGTAAGGGTGCATCTTCACAGACTACTCAAACACAGCGGGCTCCTTAGAGTTCTCAGGCCATGGTCCCAGCTCCAACTGCTACCCAGCCCACCCAGCTAGGGGCAGAGGTCAGGGAGATAGAGGTCACCCTCGAGAGAGGGGACAGTCCAGATATTATTGCATTCCTACTTGTAAAGGTTATTGCCTCCGACTTTTTCATCACATGTATTATACTGGTTTGTCACTGAGACGCGTCGGTTCTATTCGATCTAGGCTCTACTTATTCTTATATGTCTTCTTTCTTTGCTCTGCATTTCGGTGTTCCTCGGGATTCTTTGAGTTCCCCCGTTTATGTTTCTACTCCTGTGGGAGATTCTCTTATTGTGGACCGCGTCTATCGGTAATGTTTGGTTACTATTCGTGGTTTTGAGACCAGAGCGGATCTATTATTACTCGGTATGGTGGATTTTGACATTATTCTGGGCATGGACTGGTTGTCGCCCCATTTTTCTATTCTTGATTGTCACGCCAAGACTGTGATGCTAGTTATGCCAAGTATTCCGCGTATTGATTGGAATGGTACTTTAGATCACACTCCCAGTAGAGTTATCTCTTTCCTTAAACCTCGGAGTATGGTTGAGAAGGGGCGTGCCATGTATTTAGATTATTTAAGAGATGTCAGTATTGATACCTTTTATGTTGACTCAGTTCCAGTGGTATGGGATTATCCCGATGTGTTTCCAGCTGATCTTTCGCGCATGTCATCCGATAGAGACATTAATTTTAGCATTGATCTGTTGCCGGGCACTCAGCCCATTTCCATTCATCTGTATCGTATGGCTCCTTCTAAGTTGAAGGAGTTGAAGGATCAGTTGCGGGAATTTCTTGGTAAGGGTTTTATTCGGTCCAGCGTTTCACCGTGGGGCGCTCATGTCTTGTTTGTGAAGAAGAAGGATGGTTCTATGCATATGTGTATTGATTATCGCCAATTGAACAAAGTTACATTGAAGAACCATTATCATTTGCCTCGTATTGATGATCTGTTTGACCAGCTTCAAGACGCACAGGTGTTCTCTAAGATTGACATGTGCTCAAGGTACTACCGCTTGAAGATTCGGGAGCCAGATATCTCGAAGATTGCCTTCAGGACCCGGTATGGTCATTACGAGTTCCTTGTTATGTCATTTGGGCTGACCAATGCCCCAGCAGCCTTCATGAACCTGATGCACAGCGTATTCAGACCATATCTAGACTCAATCGTTATTGTTTTTATTAACGACATTCTGGTGTATTCCCGGAGTTGGGAAGATCATGAGCAGCTCCTGAGGACCATGCTCTAGACCTTGAGGGAGAAAAATTTCTATGCAAAGTTTTCGAAATGTGAGTTATGGCTGAGTTCTGTGGCATTCTTAGGCCACATGATTTTGAGTGAGGGTATTCGGGTAGCTCCGAGGAATGTGGAGGCCATGCAGAGTTGGCCCAGGCCATCCTCATCTATAGAGATCTGTAGTTTTCTTGGCTTAGCGGGCTACTACCGTCTCTTCGTGGAAGGATTTTCATCGATTGCGGCCCCTATGACTAGATTGACCCAAAAGGGTGCCCCATTTCAGTGGACAGAGGAGTGTGAGGCGAGCTTTCAAAAGCTTAAGATAGCTTTGACTTCATCCCCAATCTTGATGTTGCCTACCGGTTCGGGGTCTTATACTGTCTATTATGATGCCTCAAGAGTTATCCTTGGAGCGGTGTTGATGCAGGACGGTAGGGTGATTCTTTATGCATCTAGATAGCTGAAGATACATGAGAAGAACTACCATGTCCACAACCTTGAGTTAGCTGCTATTATTCATGCCTTGAAGGTCTGGCGTCACTATTTGTACGGAGTGCCTTGTGAGATCTACACTGACCATCGGAGTTTGCAGCATTTGCTCAAGTAGGAGGACCTGAATATCCGTCAGAGGATATGGTTAGAGTTGTTGAAGAATTATTATATCACTAGTTTGTATCATCCCGGCAAGGCCAATATGGTGGCGGATGCCTTGAATCGCCGGAGCGGAGAGTTTGGGTAGTTTGTCATATTTACCATCTTCAGAGAGGCCTATGGCGATGGATGTTCAGGCCTTAGCCAACCAGTTTGTGAGATTGGATCTTTCGGAGCCCAGTCGGTTTCTAGCCTGTGTGGTCTCCTGGTCTTCCCTATTTGATCGTATCAAGGAGCGATCGCATGATGACCCTCGTTTGCTTGTCCTTCAGGACAAGGTTCGGCATGGTGATTCCAGAGATGTGACCATCAGATATGATGGGGTATTGAGGATGTAGGGCCGGATTTGTGTGCCCAATATTGATGGTCTTAAGGAGTTGATTCTAGCAAAGGCCCATAGTTTGCGGTATTCCATCCATCTGGGTGCCGCGAAGATATATCAGGACTTGAGGTAGCACTATTGGTGGAGGCGGAAAAAGAAGGATATAGTTGGTTATGTGTCTAGATGCCTCAATTGTAAGTAGGTGAAGTATAAGCACCAGCGCTCGAGTGGGTTGCTTCAGCAGAAAGAGATTCAGGAGTGGAAATGGGAGCGTATCACCATGGATTTTGTATCTGGACTCCCACGGACCTTGAAGAAGTTTGATGCCATTTGGGTCATTGTGGATCGATTGACCAAGTCCGCTCATTTCATTCTTGTGTGTACCACCTATTCATCGGAGCGGTTTGCGGAGATTTATATCAGGGAGATTGTCCGTTTGCATGGTATCCCAGTTTCTACCATTTTAGACAGAGGTACTCAGTTTACATCGCGGTTCTGGAGAGTCGTGCAGCAGGAGTCAGGTACTCGGATGGAGTTGAGCACAACATTTCACCCCCAGACGGACGGACAGTCCGAGCGCACTATTCATATTGTTTAAGATATGCTCTGTGCGTGTGTGATATAGTTTGGAGGGTTTTGGAATCATTTCTTTCCATTGGCGGAGTTTGCTTATAACAACAGTTATCAGTCCAACATTCAGATGATGCCGTATGAGGCTTTATATGATAGGAGGTGCAGATTTCAAGTGGGTTGGTGTGAGCCGGGTGAGGACAGGCTATTAGGCACAGAGATGGTTCAGGACGAATTGGAGAAGGTTAAGGTGATTCAGGGTAGACTCCGTACAGCGCAGTCCAGACAGAAGATTTATGCGGACAGGAAGGTTTGTGATTTTTCATATATGTTTGGTGAGCGGATTCTGCTTCGGGTCTCACCTATGAAAGGCGTCATGAGCTCACTTCCTGCCAGTCAAGTCCACTGATACTGCGGAGCAATATGCAAGGTTGTACATCAAGGAGATAGTAAGGCTTCATGGCACTCCACTTTCTATTATCTCGGATCGCGGGGCTCAGTTTACAGCTAATTTTTGGAAGACGTTTCAGCAAGGTTTGGCAACTCAGGTGAATCTCAGCACAGCTTTCCATCCACATACCGACGGTCAGGCCGAACGGACTATTTAGATGCTTGAAGATATGTTGCGGGCTTGTGTCTTAGACTTCAAAGGTAATTGGGATGAACACTTGCCACTGATAGAATTTTCTTACAATAACAGTTATCATGCTAGCATTCAGATGGCCCCGTTTGAGGCATTGTACGGGAGAAGGTGTAGGTCGCCAATCGGGTGGTTTGAAGTAGGTGAAGCGAAATTGCTAGGGCCAGATATGGTGTACGAGGCTATCGAAAAAGTTAAGGTTATTCAGGAAAGGATGAAAACTGCACAGAGTCGCCAAAAATCCTACGCAGACGTTCGCCGAAGAGATTTGGAGTTTCAAGTCGATGATTGGGTGTTCTTGAGGGTATCTCCTATGAAGGGAGTCATGCGATTCGGAAAGAAAGGGAAATTGAGTCCTAGGTATGTTGGGCCATATTGGATCGTTCAAAGGATTGGTCAAGTTGCTTATAGGCTGGAGTTGCCTCCATAGATGTCATCAGTGCACCCGGTATTCCATGTGTCCATGTTGAAGAAAGTGATTGGAGATCCATCCACCATCATGCCGGTCGAGGCTATTGAGGTTAATGAAGATTTGTCAAAAGAGAAATTGAGCCCTAGGTATGTTTGGCCATATCAGATCGTTCAAAGGATTGGGAAAGTTGGTTATAAGGTGGAGTTGCCTCCTGAAATGTCATCAGTGCACCCGGTGTTCCATGTGTCCATGTTGAAGAAAGTGATTGAAGATCCATCCACCATCATGCCAGTCGAGGCTATTGAGGTTAATGAAGATTTGTCATATGAAGAAGTTTCGGTTGCCATCCTTGATAGACAAGTCCGTAAGTTGAGAAATAAGGAAGTTGCCTCTGTTAAAGTATTGTGGCGAAGTCAACAAGTTGAGGAGGCCACATGGGAAGCAGAAAAGGAGATGAAGGAGAAGTACCCCCATTTGCTTGATCAAGCTTAGAAGAAATTAGGCGATCCTTCTACTCCTAGTAACTGATCTTGTCCAAGTTGTTTCCCTCTTAGTGTCAGTAAAGTTTCCTTCATTTTGTAATAAGTCAAATGTGTTGTTACATTGGGTCACTTGAACCTTTCTTGATAAATGAAAGCCTTATAAAGATTTATGTGTTAAATAAACAACTAATAGTAAGTGTAGATTGGTAATGGTTTGTTTGTGTGTACATGATGTATTAAGATGGTTAAATAAGGTAAGAACTCATTGAATGACTAGTTTATGTGCAATTGTAACAATGTGATAGAATATGTGCATTCGTTGAGGTAAGAAAGTGTATACAAGTTGTGAAAAGTGTTGTAATTGTATATTGTTGTTTGGTAATGTGTTTCGGGGGCCCTCTAACAGGTGGATATGTCCATAATACAAAGGAAACTCTGGCGAAATTTTTCTAAAATATAAGAGTTAGTTAAAATTTTGATAATTTTCATATCATGTCTTGCAAAACCAACTCATTTTCAAAATCCTCATTCGAGGACGAATGATCTTAAGGGGGGAGAGGGGGGATGTAAGGCCCCGTAAAATTTTTGTGCATAAAACCTAGTAGTTGTGGTGTCATGGTCCGAATAATGTGTTAGGAATGCGTAGAATTCTTCGCGGCGAGAAGCTCGCCGCGGTTTGGACCCTTGGTAGTGATTTGACTTTCAAAAATGTAAAGAATTAATTTTTCCAGAAAAGTGTCGATTCTGCGGTCAGGAATGCAACCGCAGATCTGCTATGCGGACCGCATTCCTACCGCAGAGCTTAACAGAATGTTTTCAAAAATTGGTGTTGAAAATGCGGTCGATATGCAATCGCAGAATGGATCTGCGGACCGCAGATCTACCGTATAATTTCTCAAAGGTTTTTGAGTGTCAAATCTGCGGTGCATTCTGCGACCGCAGATCAAGAATGCGGACCGCATTTTGGTCGCATTCGTAACAGAATCTGTGAAAATTTTGAGGCACTTCTGCGGTCATTATGCGGACCATATGTTGATTATGCGATCGCAGATGCGACCGCAGAATTGACCCGGCCCAGAATTTTTATATAATTTACCCGACCCCTTCTTTGATAAAATGCCCTTCTCCTTCACTTTATCATATTTTCTTACCAAAATTAGAGAGAGAAGAGAGAGGTTTTAGAGAGAGAAGTCCATCATCTTCAATAACTATTTCAAACATTTAGTCCAAAGGATCCTAGGGCCAAGATTCAACTTCCCCAAATCATTTCAAGGTAAAAACCCTAACTATTTTCTCTGATTTTCAGTTTTAAAATGGGTAAAGAGAGGTTTGCATATAATAGCTTTTGAAAATGGAATTTTACACTCATGCATGATTATTGAACTTGATTTTTAGTAAAAAGGAAGTGAATAGACGTAAGAGTCTGCAAAACAAGGTCGGCAAAGATAGGATAGCTTGGGTAAGCATAAAGTAGGAAGTTAAAGGAAGAAAACTCGACAACAGGTATGTATGGCTAATTTTGATTCTTGTAAAATCGCCCATATGTGTGAAGTTTGCTTGTTATGTGTTAATTTGACAAATTGTGTGAAATTCTTTGATGTTGTTGTCGGGCATTCGAATTTGCTATTAAACTATGAGTAGTGTAGTATGGAATATGAATCGAAAGATAAAAGAGAATCGAAGTTGATAAAGAATTGTGAATAATTGTGGAGATGGCATATATGGTTCCTTGTGGAAAAGAAATGAGACACTTGAATTGTGATAAGTTGTTGAACATAATGGTATGGGTACTCTCGATCATGGAAACATTGTAACTTGGTTGTGATATTTGTTTGAAAAGTACTTGAGAACATGAACCAATTTGTAACGCGCTTATTTGAACTCGTTGTAATTGTGTGTAGTGCATTATCTGCTATTTGTGATTGTTGTGTTTGAAACTGTACGGTGGGATCGGGTTGCATGCCGCAACACGAAGAAATAAGGTGTGGGTTGGGGTGATAAGGGTGGCCGAGGTAATAAGGGTGGACGAGGCCATAAGTATGGAAGCGATCGAAATCGCTATTGAAAATTGATATAAAAATCATTGATGTGAAATTGTGAAAGGAGACAGCAGGAGAGTTTGCAACCTGTGGGGCACTGATTGCCCCTTTGTTTGACTACTTGTGCTTTACGTGATTGATTGGTTGTTGTTCTACTTGTTGATCTTAAACGTGCTTTGTGTTGAGAATCACCTGAAATGAGGAAAATGTGGAAAACATGGTTGGCTAGCTTAATTGATTCTTGATGTAATTCATTGGCTATATTATCGTCGTGATTTCTTGTTTAACGGCTTGAGTTTACGTGGGACAAAGTTTGTCCATACATACCAGTACAATTCAAGTGTACTGACGTCCTTTTTGCCGGGGACGCTACATTCGTGTTATGATTGTAGGTGGATCGGTAGCAGGCACTTCAGCTCATCGGCAGTAGTATCCTTCATCTTCCACTGCCCGTTTTGGTGAGCCACATTCTTCCTCGGGGCCCTGTGTGGTTCACGCCACTTTTCTTTAGACTTCATTTTGGTTTTGTAAGGTATAGCCGGAGCCCTGTTACCAGCAAGTATTGTATTCCATTTTGTATCCTAGAGGCTCTGTAGACATGTAAACTGTGGGATTCTGGTCTTATGTATATATTATGTCGGGCGATCTAAAAACTGTAAACTCGTTAATGAATCACTCGCATGGTTATGTTTGTATGTTGTGAAATCGGTTATAATTGGTAAGATATTTGGTTAATGAGAAATAATCAACACAGGGGTAACGCGTGGGAATGAAAGGCACCCAGGTCCGCTTGACTGGGGCTACCCGGTCAGGCGCCAGTCATGTCCCATGATTTGGGGCGTGACAAGACATAACAGAAAGCTGAGGTCAAAGAACATAGCTTCAGTGAAGGTTCAATGGCAGGGCCAGCCGGCTGAGGAGGCGACTTGGGAGACCGAGCATAACATGTGCAGCCAGTACCCTCATATTTTCACTATTTTAGGTATGTTCTCTATGCTCGTTCGAGGACGAACGAATGTTTAAGTGTACGAGGATGTAAAGACCCGATCGGTCGTTTTTGGAATTTACGCCCTGATCCCCCATTAACTACTTCCCCGAAGTCCATTTCTGCAATTTTGGTTTTTCGGGACGTTCGGTGTTAGGTTTCGGTGTATTTTAGGACACTTAGTCCCTAAATGAGAGCTTAAGAGTTGAAAAATAGTTCGTAGTCAGAACAGTGTGAAGATAACCTTGGAATGGAACACTGATCATTCTGTTAGATCTGTTAGGTAATTTCGCGGTTACGAGTGTGTTCGGAATGTATTTTGAAGATCCGTAGATCATTTAGGCTTAAAATGCCGAAGTTTGTATTTTTGAAGTTTCCGATCCGATAGTGAATTTTTGATTCGAGGGTCAAAATAGAATTTTGGAAGTTGTAGTAGCTCCTTCATGTCATTGGGTAGGTGTGTGCAAAAGTTCAGGTCATTCGGACGTGTTTTGGTTAGGTTTTTTATCGAAATCGTATTTGGAAGAAATTTGAAGTTCTTAGGCTTGAATCTTTGGTTAATTCGGGTTTTCGGTGTTGTTTTAGGTGTTTTCAAGGTTGGTAAATGTTTGAATAAGGTATTAGGTGGTATTGGTGTTTTTGGTTGAGGTCCCGAGGGCCTCGGGATGATTTCGGGTGGTTAAAAGATGAATTTCGAAGTTATTGCAGTCTGGTATTTCCGCTTCTGCGGCTTGGGAACCGCAGATGCAGCACCGCAGAACCGGCTATGTCACCGCAGAAGTAGCTTGTTCCCTCTTTCCTCAGAAGCCGCAGAAGCGGTGCCTTTCCCGCAAAAGCCGCTAAGGCATCGCAGAAGTGGAACCGCAGAAGCGGCCTAGCTATCGCAGATACGGTCGTATCCCCTTTAATGAAAACCGCAGAAGTAGTTGATTTTCCACATAAGCGGGACCGCAGAAACGCTCCCTTGTCCGCGGAAGCAGAACTGACTGTTCAGAAATATTAAAATCGAGGGTTAAGTTTCAAAGTTAGAAGAATCAATTGAGAGATCGGGTAAAGGCGATTTTGAATGGGTTTTGAAGAGAAGATCTTTGGATAACATTTCTTTGATCCCTTTTTGTTATATTTCATCATTATATAGTTAAATGCATCATTGGAATTCGAATTTAGGGTCAAAACTTGGATAATTTGGGAAAATCTTCATTGGCTAAACTATTGAGTTTTGAGTGGCCATTTGACCTCCAATTTGGAAAATGTTTATATGGTTAGACTCGTGAGAGTATACGGGTTCAAAAAATGTGAAAATTATTCGATTCCGAGACGTTGGCTTGAGGGGCATTTCGGTTATTTTACCTATTTTCGTGCCCTAGCTTTAAATTTAATAGTGGAATCAATTTGCAATATTATTTACGACATGTAATTGAATTGAATAGATTTGAGCCATTTGGAGTCGGATACTCGTGGCAAATGCGTGGTTTCTAGTGATATTGAGCTGGTTCGAGGTAAGTGGTTTGTCTAACCTTGTGTGGGGGACCTTTCCATTTAGGATTTGTTACTTGATATTTGAGTGCCTTGTACGTGAGGTGACGAGCGCGAACTTGAGCCGATTGATGGAAATCCCGGTTTTTACTTAAGTTATTGAGATTTAGTTTTTCTTTTTTAATTGTTGTATTTTGCTTGAAATTATAACTTGTGCCAGATTAGGAAAAGCATGTTAGTTGGCTTGACTGCCTAATTGCTTAAGTGTTTTGACTGTACTACGTGAACCATGCTAGGCTGATTCTATATTTCGTTTGTCTTTCGCACTTCATTCCTTTGTTTGTTTTTGGCTGTGGTTGCGCATTTACATTGGGATGTGGGATTCCGGTAGCTCCCCCCTTGTCTGTTTACTTTGGGACTAAGGGTTCAATTTCCGGTAGATCCCCTGCACTTTTACTTTGGGACTGCGGGTTAGATTCCGGATAGATCCCCCTTGCACTTTTACTTTGGGATTGCGGGTTAGATTCCCCCTGCACTTTTACTTTGGGACTGTGGGTTAGATTCCCGATAGATCTCCCTACACATTGATGATTGGACTACGGGACGGTATCCCGGAGATCCTTTGGTATTGGTACATGAGTTGGACTACCGGACGGTATCCCGGGAGATCCACTGGACAGTTGAGGAAAGGGCTACAGGACAGTATTCTGGGAGACCCTCATTGGTATCACTCACATTGAGCTGTATTTACTCTGTGTTTACTTTGTCTTTTGTAGTTGTTATTGTCTCGTTGACCTACCTTATTTCATTGCTGTAATTATTATTGCTGTCAGATTATTAGACTATTATTAATTATTTTTGTTATATTTTGTCCCAGTAGGGCCCTGACCTTCCTCGTCACTACCCAACTGAGGTTAGGCTTGGCACTTACTGAGTACCGATGTGGTGTACTCATGCCCTTCCTGCGCATGTTTTTCATGTGCGAATCATCCAGGTACCTCTACTCATGCGGACTATCCTTGAGGCGGGGAGACATACGGAGACTTCGAGGTATATCTGCAGCGTCTGCAGGCCGAAGAATCTTCTTCCTTTATTCTAATTGTAGAGTTGTTACCCTATTATACTTTTGATGTAGATATTCGGGAGATTAGAGTACTTATGGTAATTCTTTTAGCTTGTGTTTCCCGTAAGTTTCCGGGTTTTGGGATTGAGTTGTAGACTTCCACATATCTTGAGAGTGTATAGGCCGAGCGGCCTTATATTCAGTGGTTATTTTCACATATCCAATTTTAATTGATTATTCTGCAAGTTTAAATTATTAGTTCCGCAGTGTTAGGCTTACTTAGTTGTAGGAAGTAGGTGTCATCACGACATATTTATGGAGGGTGAACGGAGGTCGCGACAACTAGCCAAAAAATCTCATATCCTGAGCAGTGCGTAAGTTTATCACTAGAGCCTTTACAGACACAGTCGGTGGGTTAAGAATTAGATGTTTTTTATATTACTTAGCAGTATTCCAGTAGTTACTACGAACAAAGTTTTGGATGTGATTTATTTTAGATATTCAAATTAATTAAAAGTATTTCCTTTGATGCATAAAAAGTTTGAGGTTATAATAGTGATGGTAAGCACAGATGGTTCGCTCGGTCAAAGTTAATGATCGGGTGTTGGTCACAGCTTATTCAGAAAATTGGTCGTGACGTTTTAGGCAATTCAAGTCCGGACGTTCGGACTCATGCAGATGGATTGGGCTATAGCAATAGGGCGAAATTTTAATTTTATGGCCCTAAAATACCAAAAAATGAGAAACGGTCATGGCGAAGCAAGACTAATGTTCCTTAGGTTGTCTCTGATGGGCCAACAAAATTTTAGGCGATTCGGGGTCGAACGCCCAGATCCATGTAGGTGGTGTGGGCTATAACACATGAAAATCAAAGAATTTGACAGAATTTCAATTTTATGACCCTAAAATACCAAAAAATAAAGAACGATCATGGCAAGGCAATAAATTAATATTCCTTAGGTCATCTTTGATGGACGGCAAAATTGAAAATATATACCTTGGTTGATTTTTGTTACTAGACTTCTATTGGCATGTTAAATCTGGCAGCTTTACTTGAAAGCTCTTCTGAATGATTTTAACTCCATCTGAATTTCCATGGGAACTCCTGACTTTCATTGCATCCAAGGCAAGATCTTGTTAGACAAAACTAATTATTAAACAGGTCAGTAGAACCTTGCACGCTCAGCTTTTGTTATGGCTGGGTTTTAAATCTTTATGAGTTGAGTTGAGTGCAAAATAAATTCAGATCGATTTTGATTGAAGACACAAGTTCAGGTTGAACTTGTTTAGACTAAGGATCTTTAGTGGTTCTTTTTCCATCCCTACAACAGTGTCTTGTAACAGCCCAACTAAATGACAAGTTATTTCATTAAAAACTAAAATGGTAATACAATGTTTTAATGAAACTGCCAAAACTAAAAAAAGATCAAGTAATTGCAAAACCCTAACTTTCAAACAACAAAAAGACAACTTACCCAGTGAAGATTCGGAGGAGGATAGTATATACACAGACTTTACTCCTACCTTGTAGGAGTAGAGGGACTATTTTCGATAGACCTTCAAAAAAGCCTATCCTTCCATGTTGTAAAAAAACGAATCATATTACAAGAGCATTTAGACAAACGAACCTAATTTCAAGTTCCAACCACCATTGCTTTAACTTCCTAAAACCAATAAATAACACTTTTTTTTATTTTGCACCGGGTGTCTGAGTCTCTTCGAGCCCTGACTAATCCCGGGGGTGCACATGCCTTCGACAAGGAGTTTCCCGCAAGTGCACCACGGTTAATTCAGGTTTTACCCAGTCCGATAGCCCTCAAAAATTATTTGCACCTGGTGGGTTGTTTCGAACTTGAGACCTTGAAAGGGAGCAAACCCCAAGGCTCAAGTCAATTGCCACCAGGCAAACCCCCGAGGGTTTCCAATAAATAACACTTCTTGTACCTAAAATTAGTGTTGTATACCTGCATTACGCATATAGACTTGGTCAATAAAATGTCAATCACCTCATGTAGCAAACATAAACAACTTAGAAAGAGAATAAAAGAGAATATATACTGAAAGATATAATTAAGTAAATAAAAGTGTCCTTTCTAACAATTTAAGCTTGTCGAGATGAGGTGGTCACAAAATTTAACATGGTGCCAAAAAACATAGAGGTCATACTTTTAAATCTTGCCGCCACAATTCATCAAAAGAACTTCCATGTCCTTGGACCATCAAATAGAATCAAAGTTCTTACGTAGCATGTCGGTGAGATTATTAAGTAAATAGAAGTGTGTTCTCCCTAACAACTTCAGCTTTTAGATAAGATGGTCGTATACTTTAATCATAAAGCTTTACATATATTGCAACAACAATAATAACATATGTGATCCCACATGTGGAGTCTGGGGAGGGTGGGATGCACGCACATCTTACCCTTACCTTGAATGAGGTAAAGAGGTTGATTCAGATGAACCATCGGCTCATAGGATCCTACATACATTGATCCTACAAATTTTCGTGTGTAAATGTTTCGGACTATCACAGGAGACAAGTGCAGGAAATGTATTTGGCCATATCATAGATATGAATAATTAACAAAATCCTAGAAGTTTTCTTCTCTGGTATAATTATCCGTAAGAGGAAAGTGGCACCTCACCAGGGTATAATGCAGTATCTTTGTAACCAAGAGGAAAAAATAAATTGCTAAACAAATCACGCAAAGGCTTTTATACAGGATACCTTCTTGCCAATTGGTATGAGCAACTAATTTTTCCTTTGTCCAATCTGCAGCATCAATTCCTGGAAATTTTGGAAAAAAAACAAACCCAGCTAAAGAAATAACATTTAAAAGGCAAAACACAAAGGCAAAATAGTGTTGTCTTTGTACAGGTTAGGAAGGACCGGCTTGGCTCAGCGGTAAGCTTGCTTGCCGTGGTGTGTCAGGTCGCGGGTTCGAATCAGCCTCTCTGCAGAGCAGGGGGAAGGCTGCCTAGAGTATTCCCTTCCCCAGACACCCACGAAGTGGGTATTGAACTGGGTCAGCCCTTTTTGTACAGGTTAGGAAGTAATATTAAAGTTAACATCTGGAGAACCAACAAATTAACTTAGTTTATACTAGATCTTACACCAAGACATCGTGTCACTACAACGCTCATATTTGAAGCCTCTGAATTTATGATAGTACTAATCTTTAATCCAAGATCATACACAAGTGACATAGTTAAGGCTGGCTTCTAACCTTGGGAAATTGAAGAAAGAGAAGTCTTGAGCTGCTAGTCGCTGCAGTCAAAGTAAAGTACTCTCTGTAAGTGTCAACACGAGCTGTTTGAACTTGATACGACAATGACCAACTGAATTGGCTAACCTTTCCCAAAAAAGGTAACCAGAAGTATAATAACTTAATAAGCGATCAGCCAAATCCTGGAGGCACGTCAGGATCATCATCATCAACATCATCTGGATTCTTCTCCTTCGTGACAATAGCAAAGCCAGGTGGTGCATCCACATCCATACTGTCAGGCACCAAAGGGTCAGGTGCACCGTTTGTCTCCGGCTCGGTATATGTTTCTCTGGATTTTCCATCAGCAGGAATAGGGAATCCTGATTCCTCTTTGGGTGATTCCTTATGGTTACTTTTGTTAATCTGAATTGAACAGTCACTTTTGCTGTTCTGATCTGAACCTAATCGGGCAAAACCAGGAGGTTCACTTGGCTCTGGATCAACAGAAAATGTGGCATCAATACCGCGGTCTGAAGCAGCACTATGTCCGTTAGTTTCAACTCCATTCGGAGCAGGCTGCAATTCTGAAGGAGAGGATGATTCACCAGCTTCATTTAGTTGTGGGTTCAATAACTTATTGTAAACTGATTGAACAGTTTGGGTTATCTCAGTTTGAATGCCATCACCAGTTCTGATTGTATTCCATAAATCCTCTGAAATTTTACCCATGACTTTGTCCCTGTGGTTCATAACCAAAGCAGGTTAAAAATGTAACATGTGAAAGCACTATATCCAGTAATAGAATTAACTTTGCATATCACTAGTTGAGATGCACGGTCACAATTCACTTCTTGAATGAAGGGAAAAAGGGGCTACAAGCAATTGAGCATTCAGTAATTCATCACTTACCCCCAACCCCCGCGCCCACCCATAGAGTTATGCTGCACTCATAAAATTTATTTTTTATTTTATTAATATACAATTACTCCCTCAATACCAAATTGAATGCCCAGATTGTTTTAGAAAACGTCAAAACAGTTCCCACTCTCCAGAAAAGAAACTTCCACTGATTATCCTATAGCAATAAACAATACACGAGGCAGATTTTTTTACCACTTAATCGATTTATATCTATTTCTATGCCCAACATCTGCTTTTCACTTAAAACTGAGCAATAGACAACTTCAACTGTACCTTAATTTTCATGCCAAGTAAGACGTGACAGTTTGTTTGGGACAAGGGTAGAATATTCATATTTTGCCAGGAAAAAAAAGCTTTCAAAAGCCAAACAAACCCTTCAATTCTTGACGTAGGCCGAACTTAGTCACATTTTGAATTTCATGAAATTTACAGCCGTAAAAGGATCAAGAAAGTGCTCATTTATGAAAAAGAAAATCAGCCTAGAGCGAAACTAGAATGAGACTAGAATAGACAAGGAAAAAAATTATAAATATAAAAACACATGCTTAAGTTCTTAAATAGACAACACCAAATATTTTTCTTTACTAAGTTTTTCTCATCTATCTTCTTTTCATGTTTTCCAGAAAAATCTAGGATACTTCCAAATTCAACAAAATAGACAAATTAAAATATAAAACCTCCCCCTCCCTGAAATAAATACTAGTACTTAAGTATCAACGAAAATAAAGTAAATATGTGTATAAACCTATTCGAAGCATGTCTGACACAAGTTTGGAGGCAAAAGTCATTCTAAAGGTAATCGAATCAAACAGGTTCTAAGCTAGTGAAAACACAAAAGAAACGGAAATAACCTCGTTGAAGACCCCAATTCAAAAAATATTTTTTGGGGGGTTGGGGCGGAAGCAACCCGTCTGCTGTGGCGGGGCGGCGCGCGGGGGGGGGGGGGGGGGGGGGGGGGGGGGGGTGTGGGGGGTGTTTGTCAGAGCTTTCAGCGTTAGGTACCTCTAATGTCTTAAAGAGAAAACATCAAAACCATTGGAAACTTTGAAAATATGACCTACCCAACTTCTTGATATATAGCATCCGACAGTTGCCTTGGTTTCATATTTTCCGCACCTGGACGGTTAAGTGCTGCTGATTCTGTCACAGTGGCTATTATGCTATTCCGCAACTCTTCCTGGAGCAAAACAAATTTCAGACAACTTGGAGCATATATAAACTTAAAAGTGTAATAGCCTCATTCTTGTACTTTTCTTTTTCTGAACATAAAGTAAAAACAAGACATACCCAAAAGCCAAAAGAAATGACATACAACATGTGAGAAAGCACGGAAGAATATATTATTGATGTATTAACAATGATACAATGAGCCCTATTTATAATACATATTCTACTCCTACTACGTATCAAACTAGGACATATTATAAACCTACTACGTATCAAACTAGGACATATTATAAACCTACTATGCATGGGATTAGGACATCTAACACTCCCCCTCAAGCTGGTGCATACAAATCATATGTACCGAGCTTGTTACATATTTAGTTAATACGAGGACCAGTGAGGGACTTGGTGAAAATATCCTGCCAGCTGATCATTTGACTTCACGAACTTTGTAGCAATATCTCCCGAGAGTATCTTTTCTCAAACAAAGTGACAATCAATCTCAATGTGTTTAGTTCTCTCATGGAACACTGGATTTGACGCAATATGAAGAGCAGCTTGATTATCACAAACAAGTCCCGTCTGACTAATCTCACCAAATTTCAACTCCTTGAGCAACTGTTTGATCCAAATTAACTCACGTGTCGCCATAGCCATCGCTCGATATTCTGCTTCTACACTAGACCGAGCAACCACATTTTGTTTCTTACTCTTCCAGGACACCAAATTTCCTCCTACCAAGACACAATACCCAGAGGTAGAACGTCTATCAGAAGGTGATCCCGCCCAATCAGCATCTGAGTATCCAACGATCTGCTCATGGCCTCTATCCTCAAACAATAAACCTTTGCCTGGAGCTGATTTTATATACCGAAGAATGCGAACAACTGCATCCCAATGACTATCACACGGTGAATCCATAAACTAACTCACAACACTCACAGAAAAGGAAATGTCGGGTCTTGTCACTATAAGGTAATTTAATTTACCAACCAATCGTCTATATCTTGCAGGATCGCTAAGAGGCTCCCCCTGTCCTGGCATAAGTTTAGAATTCGGATCCATCGGGGTGTCAACCGGTCTACAACTTGTCATTCCTGTCTTTTCAAGAATATCTAAGGCATACTTTCGTTGTGAGATCACAATACATGAGCTAGACTGAGCAACCTCAATACCAAGAAAATACTTTAGTTTGCCCAGATCCTTAGTCTGAAAGTGTTGCAAGAGATGTTGCTTTAATTTTGTAATACCATCTTGGTCATTGCCGGTAATAACAATGTCATCAACATAGACCACTAGATAAATACAGAGACTCAAGGCAGAATGCCGATAGAATACAGAGTGATCAGCTTCACTCTGAATCATGCCAAATTCTCGGATAACTGTGCTAAACTTACCAAACCAGGCTCGAGGAGACTGCTTTAGACCATAAAATGACCAACGCAAGCGACATACAAGGCCACGAGACTCACCCTGAGCAACAAACCCAGGTGGTTGCTCCATATAAACTTCATCCTCAAGGTCACCATGTAAAAAAGCATTCTTAATGTCTAGCTGATAGAGGGGCCAATGGCGAACAATAGCCATGGATGGAAAAAGGCGGACTGATGCTATCTTAGCCACAAGAGAGAAGGTATCACTGTAATCGAGCCCAAATATTTGAGTATATCCTTTGGCAACAAGACGAGCCTTTAGACGATCAACCTTACCATCAGGACCAACCTTGGCTGCATACACCCAACAACAACCAATAGTCGATTTACCCGAAGGAAGAGGAATAAGCTCTCAAGTACCACTTGTATGTAAAGCGGACATCTCGTCAATCATAGCATGTCGTCATTGTAGACTTAGGGATGGAAAGAGAGAACGGAGATGATACAAATGCATAACG
Organism: Nicotiana noctiflora; assembly: GCA_032618575.1. Taxonomy (NCBI): domain Eukaryota; kingdom Viridiplantae; phylum Streptophyta; class Magnoliopsida; order Solanales; family Solanaceae; genus Nicotiana; species Nicotiana noctiflora. The sequence continues at coordinate 70,546 of JASVEL010012595.1, forward strand.
GGTGATGACAGATAATGGTAACTTAAACCGACATAATGGGGATTAGGATTAAGGGTGGTTCGTATACCTTTCCGAAGTGCAATCGGTTGATTAAGAGGAGACAAGTCCGCAGTATTAGCAGGGTCAGGTGCACGACGTGAATCAACTGGGCCTGATGCTGGGCGCGGACGACGATGATATGTCAAAAGTGGTGTTCCTGTGGCGGGGAATCTAGGAGGATCCACACAAGACTCCTCAACGGCCGGAATGGATAGAGGAACTATAGGAGACTCGTGTAAGACTTCTGTGGCGGAATAGGTAAGACCGTAGATATATCCACGGGGTCAGAATGGTCAGAAGAGGTAAAGAAAGGTTTAGACTCAAAAAATGTGACGTCGGAGGACATAAAGTACCTACGAAGATCAAGTGAGTAACGACGATATCCCTTCTGAACACGAGAATAACCAAGGAAGACACACTTGAGAGCACGAGGAGCTAACTTATCTTTTCCAGGGGCTAAGTTATGAACGAAACAAGTGCTTCCAAAAACACGAGGGGGAACAGAGTATATGGGTGATTGGGGAAACAATACTGCATACGGTATCTGATTCTGGATGGGAGAGGAAGGCATCCGATTAACTAAATAACAAGCTGTGAGAACTGCATCGCCCCAAAAACGCAGCGGAACATGAGATTCAATGAGAAGTGTGCGAGCAATCTCAATGATGTGCCTATTCTTTCTCTCTGCAACCCCATTTTGCTGAGGGGTATACGGACAAGAGGTCCGATGAATAATTCCTTGAGAAGTCATAAATTGCTGAAATTGAGTGGATAAATATTCTAAGGCATTATCACTGCGAAAAGTGCGAATAGAGACACCAAATTGATTTTTAATTTCAGCACAAAAATTATGGAATATAGAAAACAACTCAGAACGATCTTTTATTAAGAAAATCCAAGTACATCTTGAATGATCATCAATGAAACTAACAAAATAACGAAATCCTAAGGTTGAACTGACTCTACTAGGACCCCATATATCAGAATGAACTAAAGAAAAAATAGACTCTGCGTGACTCTCGGTACTACGAGGATAGGAGGCTCGAGTATGTTTCCCGAGCTGACATGACTCACACTCTAATGTGGATAAACTAGACAAACTAGGCACCATCTTCTGAAGTTTGGATAAGCTTGGATGTCCTAAACGTATGTGAATTAGGTCCGGAGGATCTGTAACTAGACATGCCTTGGATGATTTTAGGGAGTTAAGGTAGTAAAGCCATTCTGATTCAAGTCCTGTTCCAATCGTTTGCCCTGTACTGCGGTCCTGCATAATAAAAGAATCATCAATAAAATATATACCACAATGGAGGGCACGAGTCAAACGACTAACAGATGCAAGATTAAAAGGACAGCCAGGGACATAAAGAACGGAATCTAGAGTGACAGAGGGTAGGGGATTCGCTTGTCCAACTCCTTTTGCTTTGGTTTGAGACCCATTGGCTAAAGTAATAGAGGGAAGAGACTGTGAATATGCAATATTTGACAAAAGTGATTTATTACCGGAGATATGATCAGAAGCGGCTGAGTCCACAACCCATTGTTCAGAAGGACTAGACTGGGAAACACAAGCAAAAGAAATACCAGCAACAGAAGTATTAGTCTGAGCAACAGAAGCTACTTGTGGAGATGTCCGCTTACTTGCTCGATATCGAAGGAACTCATTATACTCCCCTTCAAATAAAGAAAATCCCTGGTTACCCGTAGTCTCAGTCTGAGCAACATAAGCATTTTTGGGTGGGCGGCTATGTAGAGAATAGCATACATCACGAGTGTGTCCAAGTTTATGACAATAAGAGCACTTGGGTCTAGATCTTCCAAAACGACCTCCTCCTCGTCTATTCTCCGTAGTATGAGATGCCCGATTGTCCACTGATTGGGATACGAGGACAGATGAGTCAAGTGTCTGCGGTGAGCTTACTGGGTGGCTAGGTGCTGCAGCAAGGCGAAGTAATCGAGAGAATAATTCATCAACTGTGGGGACGGTTGGACTAGCCAAAATCTGGTCACGTACTGAATCAAGGTCATTAGGGAGCCCAGCGAATGTAAGAACTAGAAACATCTCTGTCGTTGCTCTTGTTGTTTTTCAATACTAGCAGAAACTGGTATCAACGTCTCAAATTCTTCCATGATTGCCTGAACTTGTCCCAAGTAAGTAGACATATCTAATTCTTGTTTCTTCAAGTTTGTCATTCGCGATATTACATCATAGAAACGACATATGTCATTAGTGTAGAGATTACGAGCATTTTCCCAAACTAAATAACATGTCTGGAATGGACGGAACAAGGGCATCAACTTGGAATCAATAGATCGCCACAGGATACTACATAACTGAGCATCGACCTTCTCCCGCTGTGTTTTGGCCTTTTCATCACCTTCGCCAGCCTTTTTTGTTAAGTGATCTTGAACTCCTTGACCTTTACACCACAACTCGACAGATGAAGCGCAATCTAAGTAATTTGAACCTCCCATTAAAGGTTCTGAGGTAATCATAACACTAGAACTGCCAGAACCCGGGTTTCTAGACCCTAAAGCATCGATTCCCAAAGACATAGTAGGATTATCACCGGATAACAAAAAAGAATCAACCGAAAGTTCTCTGAAACAGATGCTGAAAATACTGTTTTTGCTGAAAAAGTACTGTAGCTACCGGAAAAATTTCAAATTGGTCGGAATCGAACGAAAACGGGATGGGTAGGCTCGGAATGCTCAGACAGAAACACTGTTCCAAAGAAATTTTTCGAAAATCTGGCCGGAAGAGCCCTCACGCGCCGGCGCGTGAGGCTGACGCGCCGCCGGCGGCAGTGCTCCGGCAGGCGCGTGGGGGCGCGTGGGGTGGATTTTCCCGGTGAAATTTCCGGGGGTTGGTCGGAATTATGTGGGTAAGCTTTTGGTGGTGTTGGATTTTGCACAACACTGATAATTTGTGACTTTTACGCAATTAGTCACTTAGGTCACCGGAAAATTGCACGGTGACTGAGTTATTTCTTTCCGGATATCGTTGGAATGAGGCACAACGATTAATTTCTCACGGTAGCTCTCTGATACCATGTGAGAAAGCACGGAAGAAGAATATATTATTGATGTATTAACAATGATACGATGAGCCCTATTTATAATACATATTCTACTCCTACTACGTATCAAACTAGGACATATTATAAACCTACTATACATGGGATTAGGACATCTAACAAACACAATTACAACAGCGAAAATGGAGAGGTCGGTGACATATGGAACAACAACAATCCAGTATATTCCCACAAGGTGGGATCTGGGGAAGGTAATATGTAGACAGGCCTTGCCTCTACCCGAGAGGGCAGAGAGGTTGTTTCCAATAGACCCTCGGCGCAGGGAAAGGAAAAGCAAACAAAAACAAAAACAAAAACAAAAACCGCATTAGTTACTCCAGCATCCAACGCATAAAAATTATCTAAACATAAGAGACATAAATACCATAAATAAGCATGCATGCAATGATATCATAACAGTAACTACCAAAAATGACTACCACAACAGAACATAACTAATCATCTATAGGCGGCCCTACCACGCCTCATCCACCCCGGGCAAGGAGTACGAAAAATCTAGAAGCCCCTATCCTACCATCATGATACTAGACCTCCAGACTTTCCTATCAAGGGTCATGTAATCCGCATCCTGACCATGTCCTGTCTAATTAATACTGCAAAGTGAGAAAAAGAATAAAAAATAGAAATATTCATGCAAGTTGAATTTTTGGTCAACTCAAATCTTACCTTTAGTTTCTAATATCTTGAAAAAAACTCAGGCATAAAAGCAGAGTCCCAGTGCAGGAGATGTTAGGTTCAAGATAATCAGCATCTTTGAGAAGATAGTTCAATAAAACTTAAAAACAAATAATTTGCCCTACCTCAAACTGAGCCCTGACATGCCCACTAAAACTGCGGCTACAATACTGTGTATCAAAAGATAAATGAGGAATGGATAGAAAAATGTGCAATGCGCGCGATGTTTTTGCAAAAAAAAAAAATTTCCCTTTAAAGCAAATGGTTTTTTTTTTTTTGGGTAAACAACTTGTCATATGTTTAACGCTAACATAGTTAGTTATTAGTAGGACTAGGAACAAGAACCTTGATAAGTAAAAGCAACGGGACACAGATAACGCACAAACTTATAAAAGGGCATCCCTAAGGGATGTGATATAGACAGCCTACCCTAATGCAAGCATTAGCGGCTGCTTCCACGGCTCGAACCCGTGACCCATAAAGCATAAATTTACAAATAATTTATTTGGCGTTAACCCATTCAAAGATATTAAATGATGTTAAACAACATTTCATCAATTTCATTGATTCTAAACTGAACATAAAATGCTCGTTTAGCATAAAAGAATCAATTGGAGTAGTTTCATATACTAAAGGAGCATTATATCAATACGAAATCTCAGAACTTGGTAGAAAACACTCATCATATTCTTTAACTAATTATGCTTATCTTACTTCTCAACTTGCAGCTAGGCAAACTTGACCAACACTTGAATAGAGGCTATAATTTTTGGATCCATGCTTCCTATGTCTTTAAACACCGGATTCAAGTATATAGATAAAGTCCCATTTGCTTATAATTAAATAAAATAACTAGCCCCTCATACTCTTGTACTAAGTAAATAATCACACAATAACTTCAAAACTAGAAGTGCATAGTTTACCTTCAACATGAAAAAGGAAGATCTCTTTGATCTTCTTGTATATAGAGATATACCAAAGGCAATAGTACATCGTTCTCAAGTTTTCTATGAGAAAATAACTGTTCAGCTCTAGGAGAAACGATGTTTTAAATGATAATGAGCATGAAGATTTTTTTTTACCAAGCTTAGGCAGATATGTTAGGCTTTGGGAAACCAACAGTGAAACTTTCTCTGTCCCCTTGCCCCACCGCAAACATTAGGAAGCACCAACATCAAATTTAATTAAGTTTGGCACCACATTAATTCATGTACGACAATAATACAGTTAAGACCCAGCTATTGTCTTTTAAATTTGAAGTATAGGAACCAGATCTTTTGGAGTGTGATTCTTTGTTCTGGCAAGCACTTTATTTTAGGTGATTCCTGGACGCGCAATATGATGACACTTAATAGATTCTTTATGATGTTGGAACCATGAAGCGATCAAAGTTTGTCCCTTATGCCTTTAGGTTATTGTTACTAATCTAATTTTTATATTTTTTTTAAGTAAGAACTGGTAGTTAGTACAGTTCTAGTTTTAAGTGTAGACCATATACAGACATAACATCATCTCCAATACGTGTCATGCCCCCATAACATTTCAAAATTTCCATGTCAGGTCAGGTCCATGTCCATGTTCAACGTAATGCTAGTGTGATGTATTTTTGCTTAGCTTCTAAATGTGTATAAAAATGTGCACATTTCTTCAAAAGGTGCGCCTTTGTGGAAGGTTAAAGTTTTGACATTAATTGGAAATAAAGAGAGTGGTTGTCAGCAGAAAACAAACATAATATAACAAAATACTTCCCCCGTTCCCCGAACCTGTGGCACCAAGTCAGTTTCACCTTTTACAGCTCTTCCCTAGCCTATAAGTCCAGGCTCATTGCTAAACCCAAATATAACTAACAACTGACCAGGGTAAATCAAACTATAGAAAGAATGCAATCAAAATGGAGGTCTCGTCAAAAAATTTTAATTAATATACCTGAATATCGCAAAAGTAAAGTCCAGACCATACATAGGTGGGCCGTTACAAGACATTGTTGTAGGGATGGAAAAAGAACCACTAAAGATCCTTAGTCTAAGCGAGTTCAACCTGAACTTGTGCCTTCAATCAAAATCGATCTGAATTTATTTTGCACTCAACTCAACTCATATTGATTTAAAACCCAGCCCTAAGAAAAGCTGAGCGTGCAAGCTTATACTGGCCTAGCTTAACTAGCAATCCAAGTAGATTAATATTCAAGGTATTCTTTAGGCAAAAGAGAAGACAACAGAACCTCAGTTTTGGAAAGGCTCACTGATCGACTGTATACAATAAGTTCTGTTTCAAAATCTTGCCTTGGATGCAATGAAACTCAAGAGTTCCTCATGGAAAATCATATGGAGTTAAAATCAGTCTGAAGAGCTTTCAAGCAAAGGCCTGGCCAGGTTTAACATGCCAATAGAACCAGTAAGTCTAGTAACAAACATCAACCAAGGTATACGGTTTCAGATCTTGTAGAAACCCTTTCTGCATCCTGCAAAGTCCTTATTGAAGCTTTAACTGACATTTTCTGTACTTCTACAGTTTCAAACTAAAAAGAAGCATATTTTTGTTTTTCAATGATGTTAAGCATTCAAATGAAAACCGAAACAAGCATAAGCTTGTACAAAGGACGCGCACTACAAAATTAAAGTTTTAACTTTCATACACCGATAATGGATCTATCAAGTTACTAAAAAACCAATTGCAAATAGCAGCCTAGTTTAAGAGTGGATGTTTAACCTAGAAAATTGGTAAAACAGCTGCCAGCTAGCATGGGTTAGGTTAAATTTCACTTCGAGTGTAACAATTCTTTATAGTCCATTGACTCTTTGAAGTACCCTTGATCCACCGACTCCCGGATCACCATGATCAACTTTTGCTTCCACCTGTCAGTCTCATAGTCAGGTCTGTCATACCATCATGTGCATGAGTAGAATCTTAGCTTGCGCCAACTTTTGAACACCTATGGTTCTCTTGAGGAGGCACCTACCCCAGATAAACTACATACCTCGCCTTCTGGCCATATAACTTAAATCCTAAAACTGATCTCTAATCTGTAATCAGTGCCAAAGGCCAGAGCCACATGCATTGAATGGGGAAGTTATACTGTGCAAATAGGATAAGAACAAATTCTTCTGTAGTAATAATAATTTTTTAATTCAAATCACATATGTAGCATTCTTGTATTTTCTTCTTGAGTTGAAGTTATAGACACTGTCATTGTAAAGAATCTTTACATTATCAGTTCAACTAATACCTGTGGGAACATACTTGGTTTATTGTTGTTGTTGTTATTGTTATTGTTATCAGTTAAACCAACGGATATTTACAGTTAAGCCAGCCTCCTTAAAATATAGGATTTGTTATTTTTAAAGACAGACAGACTACCTGCTACAAAAGGTAAAGGTGACCTGATAAATTCCTTACATTTGTACATACAACTTAAACTCTTTAACCTATTATAGCAAGTTAACTTAGCAATTATTCTAGGCTACCAATCAATGCTATTAAACAGAATCACCTGCCATTACTTTTTAAGTAACCTAATTCTAAATATGTTTTACCTCGTCAGTTCATAGAACTTAAAGCTCCTTGTGGTCCGGCCCATCCCAAGACCCCGCGCATAGCGGAGCTAGTGCACCGGCCTGCCTATTTTTGAGTGCATAGAACTTAAACTCATATGTTTAATAATTAATAGTTTAATTCTATGTACACAATCAGGTCACTTACTCTATCAAATAGCATTAATTAGAATAAATAGTAGTAACATGGTATAACAGGTTAAATTACATTATAGATTGATAATGTGAACAATTTATTCCATTGTAACTCTATCATAGGTAGGGGTAAAAACTGCATACAAAATACTCTTCCCATACCCCTTTGTGGGATTACATTAGGTATCGGTGTACATAACTTAAACCCTAAACAAGTATAACAATACAGAAACCGAAGATAAATAAATAGGTTAGCGCAATTAGAAACCCTAAATAACAAGCTATAAAAGAAGAAAAAGCAAAATACTGACGTTTTCTTTGAGTTTACGGAGAATTTTGAGGCGTAGTTTATCAAAATCACCGTCGTCTTTGAGCTTACATATTACATCTTCAGCTCTTACTCTTTTCCCATTCGTTCCACCACCTCCGCCATTCTCCATTGCTGTGTCGTAGAGCTAAAAGACAAATCTATAGGAGTATATACTGAACGTAGAACTTTGGAATAGGGAAAATATTATTTTTTTGAAATTGTTGAGTGGATTTTCTTGTTCTGTTAACAATTGTTGAAGAGTTTGGACAGATGGTGTCGCTGTTAAAAAGACAAAATTAAAAGGCAAAATGCATAATTTACCATAGCCAAATCCCTTTATACACTTTCTTGACGTAAATATGATATTACAAATTTAACCTTTCAAGTGTGTCAAGACACACCATTTTCTCCACATGGCATGCGCGTGTTTAATTAAAATATTGAGCGCGTATCTATATTCTATATATTATTAAAAGCCAAGGAAAAAGCTCTCTCATTAAGCCACGTGGCAGCTTCAGAAAAAGCCACGTGGCATAGTTAGTTATTAAATTTAGTTATTTTGTTAATAATTAATTATTAGTTATTTTTTTTGAATAAAAAGCACTCTCATTAAGCCACGTGGCAGCTTCAGAAAAAGCCACGTGACATAGTTAGTTATTAAATTTAGTTATTTAGTTAATAATTAATTATTGGTTATTCTTTTTGAATTTGAATATTCTAAAAACAAAAATAAAAAACTACCATATATATATATATATATATATATATATATATATATATATATATATATATATATATATATATATATATATATATATATATATATATATATATATATGTATTACTTTAATTACATTAATAAATATAGATATCTTATAATTAATTAACTATAATAAAAAAATATATAAAAATGAAAATATAAAAATATAAAAAAAAACTACCCATTCAAATTGGGTGAGAGTAGTTCCAAGTTGGAGTTTTTAAATTATTTAAAAATAAAAAAGAAAAAAAAAATCTATAAAAATGAAAAAAAGAGAAGAAAAACTACACATTCAAATCGGGAAATAGTTTCAAGTTGGAGTTTTAAAATACACAAAAAAAAAAGAGAAGAAAAACTACCGATTTATATCGTGGAGTAGTTTCAAGTTGGAGTTTTAAAATAAAAATAGATACCTTATAATTAACTATAATAAAAATATATATATATAAATATTAAAAAAGTAACTACCCATTCAAATTGGGTGGCAGTAGTTTCAAGTTGCAGTTTTTAAATTATTTTAAAATTAAAAAGAAAAAAAAAGTCTATAAAAAACGAAAAAAGAGAAGAAAATATATATATTATTAAAATGAGAGAAAAAACCTTCTCTTTAAGTCAAGTGAAAGCTTTAGAAAAAGTCACATGGCATAGTTAGTTATTAAATAGTTATTTATTTAATAATTATTTATTGGTTATATATATATCGCTCGTATCCGCTCACTCATCTTTGCACAGAAACTCTTCGTATTTACGTGCAAAGAGGGGCAGCTGTGAGCACGTGATTTTTGCTCTATATGAGAATTACTCCCAAAAATTCAAAATAAAAGAGTTTTGTGTTGTTTGCAATTGTTGTGAATTTAGTGTCATTTTTAAAAAATAATGACAATATATATATATATATATATATATATATATCGCATTTGCATTTAGGATTTAATTCTACAATTAGGAATAATTAATTTTATCTTACAAAAATGAAAATCACAAAAATAGGCATCTTTTGCATTTTAGCCTTTAATGTCCAAATTGTGTGATTGTATTTTAATTACCATTTAAAATTAGGTGACAATTATTATTATGAGATTAGTATTTCAAGATAATTTTAGTTTTTATAAATTAATCTTAGTATTTTGGGCTTTATTAATTAGGAAGTTGAATAATGGAGAAGAACAAAATAGAAAAAAAATTTGATTGGGCCATCTTGCAAATTAAGTTACAAGCCCAATCCTAAGAAACCTTACCCAACCCAAAACCCCTTGGCCCAAGAAGAAAATTTCAGATTTTTTTAGCAAAAAATAATCATAATTACATGACATAAAGTAGTGGGGAGCAAGGAAATCAAGGAAGAAAACAAGGAGAGGAAAACATGGATTAGTGGGTTTTCTTTAAATTAAAAAAATATTTTCTTTTTAATAAAAAATCTGAAAATTTTCGAAATTCTTGCCTATAAATAGAAGAGAGGATTTATGAAAAAGAGGGGGGAAAAAGAGAGGAAAAATAGGAAGAGAAGTAAAAATAAAAAAAATTCCCTGCTGTAGTATACACTCGATATACATTCTGGACACAGAAGTATACATGGCAAAAATTTCAATTTTTGAGAGTTTCTTTTGAGAGTTTCTTTTGAGAATTGAAAAGAGTTCAAAGATAGAAATACAAAACAAAGAGAAAATCTGGAATATATTTTTCTTTTCTATTTTTTTACGGGTTTTTGTTTTTCTCCGTATTACTGGGATTTTCGGGATTGAGGTGTTGAAGCTACTGCTGGTTGTTGCTGTGATATTGCTGTGTTGATCACCGGTATTTCTTTTATTTCCAATATCAGGTACATACCTAATCATGTTTAAATAATAAGATGAATACATGGGAAAGATGAGAATTTTGTTAAAATTTTAAATAGTTTCTATTTCTATTTTCTTTTACAGATTATGTTTCAATAAATTCCATATTAATATTCTGTAAGTTTTGTGATAACTTTAAATAATTAAGCTTTGTTGTAGCAATAATATTTCACTTCTAAAAATGGTTATTAAATAGTATAGTTATAAATACGTTTATTAATATTCAAATTGTTTAGGAAGAATGAATTACTCTTTTGTTAATCAAATTAATTAGAACTTCTTTAATATCGTCTTTAATAAACTAAGTTGTTGATATGTAGTTAAGTTTAACAAAAATGCGAATTTTAATTATTTTGCGTAAATTAGGCATTTAGGTACGATTTGAGTTTTCAATAATACAAGAATGGTTTCTTCAAGTTCATCAAATCTCCCAATATAGATGTAAATAATTAAGGTTGATTATGGTTTTTGAAAAAATAGTTGTAAATAGTTAATATCAAGTGTTTAAGCCAAAAATAGTAAAAATTAAAAATATGAGTTTAAAATAGTTGCAAGATAATTGGTTTAGTTTGTATATATATATTAGTTGTTGATTTTGCACTTGTATTTTTAGACTTATTTAAGTAATGTTTATTTCTATTAAACATTTATCTAAATATAACATATAATATATTTTCTTTAAGCTTATAAAAAAAAACGAATTTAAAAAAAAATTATAGTTGATTTAAATAAGCTTAGTTTTTTTGAAATATTTGGAATAAAAAATAATTTTTACCATATAAGCTTTAATATGGCTATAATTTTTGATAGTTTTGAATAAATGATTTTGTTGGTTTTTCTTTTTATATATTCAAGTTTTAATATTATTCTGAATTAGCTTCTTTTAATATTAAGTTAAGAAATTTAGTATTTATAAAATAATAATAATAATAATAATAATAATAAAATAATTCCGAAAAAAAAAATTTTTTTTTTTAAACATAGATTAAAATCTGTTTCATTAAGTTTTTTTGTCATAAATAAGATAAGTATTGCATTTTTAATTTCTAAATTAATTATGAGATTTCTTTATTTATAAAAACTAAAAAATAGGAAATGTAGTCATTTTAGAATTATATTGTTAATAAAAGTGAGATGAGCCTCGCCGCACTAAATACACAATTGCGGGGCCCTCAAATTAATTGTAAAGACTTAGACTCGGGAAGACCGTTTAGTGAATTTCACGGTCTTTCCCAAAGTTAATAAAGACGATAGAACCCTTAGGCACGATTTGTAAATAAATTACTTTCCTAAATACGGGTGCGCATTTATGTGACCCAAATCTTACTCTCGGCGAAACTGAAATGCATTATAGTCACAGACGTACCGGTTGCGGTGTGATTCGAAATGTGTTTTCGTGACGTCGCAATTCTTCTAAAATTAAAAGGCGGAACATTAAAAGCACCTAATTAAAATATATAAAGAAATCAGATAAAAAACAAAAATAGTAGTTGAGCGACCGTGCTAGAACCACGGAATCCGGGAGTGCCTAACACCTTCTTCCGGGTTAACAGAATTCCTTATCCAGGTTTCTAGTTTCGCAGACTGTAATACAGAGTCATAAATTTCCTCGGTTCGGGATTAACCGGTGACTTGGGACACCATTATTTTTCCAAGTGGCGACTCTGAAAAAATTAAATAAATTGATCCCGTTCCGACTGTCCTTTAAGTGGAAAAACTCCTTCACTGATTATTAGTATATCCTTTCTCGGGATGTAGTATTAAACAGTGGCACATTTACATTTGTGCATTGGTAAAAAAGGAGGTGTGACAGCTCTGGCGACTCTGCTGGGGACAAGTAACCCGGAACTTCGGTTCGGGGTTTAAGAATTCGAGCTCAGTAAAATTGCTATTTTTGCTTATATCTGATTTCATTATATGTTTTGATTAATGTGCTACATGATTACCGCTTTGATATTGCGTGAATTGTATATATAAAACTGTGCCGAAAACCCTTCTCTTCTTATCTCTGGGGATGTGCTTACTGGTTGAGACTCCCCTTTTTGTTAGTGTCAATACCAAAAATAAGAAAAAGAGACCGGACAAGTTACAAAGCCGATTGACTCCGCGGGTCACCGGTACGTAGCCCCTCCTCGATCCGAGTTGTCCGCTCGGGTACACGGTCTAGTACCATTGAAAACATCAGGATATTGAGCCTAGATTTAGGACGTTTATTTGCATCATATCTGACTTAGGGGACTCAACATAGGGGTTGGGTCCGTCTAGGACAGGTGACCCGGTAATTAAGACCGAGCATATTATGTGTTGCATTTTTAATTGTCCTTGATCATTATGCGGACCGGCAAAAATCCCAAGGGTAGAAAAATTATTGAAAAAAAAGAGAGAAATAAGAGTTAGTGAAAATGGGTATCAAAAAAAAAAAATTGAAAAAATGGTTTTGTTGTTGAAATAAATTGGTCGATTAATCTGACCGAACTACGCAGGTTTGATTCTCGCCATTAGGTGGGATACGTAGGCAACCCTCATCGGGTCCAACCACCCCTAAAAAAAAAAACAAAAAAAAAAGTGTGTTTAATTTTGTCAATAAAATCAAAGTGATGCCGTTTTTACAAATAGCCGAATGTTCCGAAAGGACGTCGGAAGGCTGTTTTTGCAAAAATAGCCATTTTGAATCATTTTTAATAATTTGCGGGCACAGCCTTGAAATATTCCTTGTGGAAATGTTGCAAGGCCAGAGCCGCAAAATCAAGTCCGGGTTCACACCCTTTTTGCAAAAATAACCAAAAAATGTTAAATTTTTTATTTTTGTTATAAATAAGTCGGGTGATGCTATTCTTGCTTAAAATAAGCCGGATGTCCCCCGAAAGGACGTCGGAAGGCCGTTTTTGCAAGAATAGCCACTTTGACTCATTTGTAAATAATTTTGGACACAGCCTTGAAATATTCCCTCGCGGAAATGTTGAAAGGCTGTATCCGCAAAATTAAGTTTGAGTCATCACTCAACTTTTCAAAAGTATCCAATTTATCCAATAAGCCATTACATGGCCGTTTTTTGCTGAAATAGCCACATTTTTGCATTTTTAACTTCTTCAGTCTTGTGTTGGCATGTGTCGGTGCAGAACGATGCCCCATAGGCCCCAGGATAAAAATTTTGAATTTGCATCTTTTTAAATAAAATTTTGCAAAAAGAGCCACTTTGTTTAAATAAGCCATTACATGGCCAATTTATGAAAATAGTCTTGTGTTGGTTTATGGTGATGCCGAACGATGCCCCATGAGCCACAGGATAAAAAAATTTCAAGTTTATCTTTCATAAATATTTTTGCAAAAATAGTCATTTTGTCAAATAAGCCATTATGTGGCCAATTGTGTAGAAATAGTCATAATTGACACCAAAAGTATTCTTATTCTTGTAGAAATCTCCTACACAAGTTTGTAGTTGGAATCGGTTTCTATAATTTTCCTTCAAAGAAAAAGAAAAAAAAAATCAAAAAAAATCAAATAAACATCTCTTTATTTCTTGCATTAATTTGCAAGAACTACGCTCGGTCCGATTCATGCGGGGTCATGATACGTAGGCAATCCACATAGGATTCGACCATATCCATAACCAAAAAAAAAATGAAAAAACTACAAAAAAAAAAACTACAAAAAAAAAAAGAAAATAAAAAAACCACAAAAAGGGAAAAAGAAAAGAAAATAGTAGAAAAAAAACAAAGGAAATCGATAAGCGAAATACCTTAACGCTAACATGATGGTTTCGTTTTGTTAATCCAGAAAGTTGAGGTGGTTGGTTGTGGTAAACAAGATCCAAGGAAAATGATAACCGACATCGAAGCTGTTACGAGTGTTGAAAAGACTCAGGGTCGGAAAGTTCAACAAAGGCCTACTGTGGTTGAGGAAAACAGAACATTGAAACAACAAATGACCAAAATGCGTCAAGCGTGAGCCAATGGCCAAGGACATCCTTCCCAAGAGTCACAGTTTGATATACAACAAGAACAGTACCACTCTCCCGAGATATCACTCATACTCAAACATTGAGAAGCCTACCCGAAAGAAGGTACAGGAAGAAATGGCCCAAAGATTGCAGAGATTAGAGCAACGGCTGAAAAACATGCAAGAAGTGGCTAGGATGACATGCTTGTCAATTCGAAAGGTGCTCCGTCTCTTGGAGTTTTGGTGGTATATTTTGGTGTCATCTCTTTTGCCCGGGTTATTTCAGGGTTGTAATCCGGACGTTGTCTTGAGAGTCAAAACCCTTTTATCTTTGCTTTGTTTAGTAATAAAATTGTTTAGTGCCGTCTAGGTTTGTCACTCTAGTCTAGTCTGTTCACTTTGTTGTTCATCTTGTTTCAACCCATCAGTTTAATACAAATCTCTGTTTCCCGTCATTCCTAGTCATTCCATTTCTGGTCATTTCGCAATTCTTCTCATATTGGTTTTAGCAACATGACATGCACATAATTTTCGGCCGTATTTTAAAAGTCAATTTAGCAATGAAACAATGTAGAAGATGTAATGATACTCGGAAGAAATAAAAACATATTGGAATACTGTGAAGCCGGAACCAAGTGAATACTGGGGGAAGCGTAAAGAAATGCCTTGGAAATGCATCGTCAGTTTAAAGCCAAAGGCAAAAGTACCCCAAAGCTAAATGAACCATTCATGGTATCGAGATTGTTGCCCAATGGCATTGAGAAAAGTCAAGACAAATATGTGAATCAATCACAAGTGTTTAACTGTGTAGTTTGTACTTGGTAGGTCTCGAAGATTGGAATGACGAAGGCATTTTATTCGGCTATCCAAACACTTTATACATTGTTATCCCTTCGAGCCATATTATATTTTCTTTCATATCCCTCTTTCGGAATCAACAACAAAAATTGAGGATTGACCGAGAAACAAAAGAAAAGAAAAAAAAAGAAGAAAAAGAAAAAGAAAAAGAAAAAGAAAAAGAAAAGACAAAAAAATCAGAAAAAGTCAAAAGAAATTCATTAAGTAATGACGTAGTCTGAACTACGTCTGACTTGATCCCGAAAGGGTACGTAGGCAGCCTCACTGAGGTTCAGTCACAATAAATGAAAAACCTGAAAATCTAAAAAATCCCCCGAGAAGGAAACTGGGGCAGAATTTATGTTTGTTGAAGAAATAAGATTCCGAAAGTTGTAATCATTAACCCACATTGAAATAATTTTGAGCCTTTATATCTTTTTTTCTAAACCCCATCCAAAAGCCTGCATTACGGTCCAAAGGAAGACCTTCCGACCAATCTTCAAGAAATGCCGAGTCAAGCGAACAAAGGTCAATCACATCAGGGGCAACACTCCAGTCCGAACAAAGAAGAGTGAAGAACTCAAACCACCACGAGACTCCAAGATGAGAGAAGTCAAAATGAGAGAGTCTTATCGGTGAAAACCCGCACGGGCACCGTAAGGCGACGGTGAGTTGAAAGAAAGAAAAATCAAATGAGAGAGGCTTGTTGGCGAAAACCCTACGGGCGCTGCAAGTCACTAAGGATCAGATCACAGAAATGAGGTAGTAAAGACCGGTTTCACAGCAGAACTTTGCAACAAGAGTTGAACATCAACTTTGCTGTACGGAGAAGGCCAAAAGTGCGTGTCAAGGTCGCTAGAGTCGGTATTCAAAATCCGTTAGGTCATTCGTCTGTAGGTTTCTTGTTAGGAATTGTATTTTCCTTTCTTTTTATTCTTCACACTTTGTTTTACTCTCCTTCTTATCGAGTCAGTCAGGTCATAACAAGTATAGAAATGATTTCAAAATTTGCCACCAAGTTTTCCAATTGCACAAGATGGGATTTAGCCAACACGATAATTGTCGTAGGTCTGGGAATGACAAGGCCAGTGATTTAAGCCCACAAGAGCAACATGTGCAATGGTGATCATGCAAGACACAAGGGTCGGAAAGGTGCCAACTCAGGGAAAATATAACAAATGGAAGTACGGGGTTCGAACAGAGAGGGGGTATATCTTCTAAGAGTTAGTCAAGAAACACCCAAGGTTGTCAAGTGGAGTCATCAAAGGAATCGAGATCAAAGTTTGTGGGATCCGTCAAGAAAGGAACAATATACATACCTAAAGAGAGGTGGGTTTTGAACAAAGAAGAAGTAAAAATGGATAGTCGGTGAACAGGAGCATAGATGTTATTGGTCCGATAGAGCCAACAGCTTCCAATAGGCATAGGCTCATTTTGGTTGCGAGGCGTATCTTACCGCATTGGGCCGAAGCAAAGGGCAAGTTTGCGCCAAATTGGCAGGGACCGTTTTTGGTATCACGGGTGTTGTCCAATGGAGCATTGTATTTAACGGATGTTGAAGGAAAGTGCGTAGAGACTGCTATCAATTCAGATGCAGTCAAAAGATACTATGTATGATTCCTTTTGAATTATGTGTTTTGTATTTTGTTGTGATTTTGGAATTGAAATGACGAAGGCATTTTATTCTCTATCTAAACACTTTATCCATTGATAACCCCTTTGAGCCTTAATGAATATATTCTTTCATATCCCTCTCTCGGAATCGCTTTAGCGCAATAAGATCGAAATTGCCAAAATGAAAAAAAAATGAAAAAATGAAAAAAAAAAGAAAAATGAAAAAATGAAAAAAAAGAGAAAAAGACAAAGAAATCGGGAAAAAGTCAAAAAAGAAATCCATCTAACTAATGAAGTTGGATGAACTACGTCTGACTTGATCCCGAAAGGTACGTAGGCAGCCTCTCTGAGGTTCAGTCACAATAAATAAAAAATCCAAAAAATTCCCCACATATTGAAACTGGGGCAGAAGTTATGTTTAATAATTCCGAGAGTTGTAAATATTTTTAACCCTCGTTGAAATTTTGAGCCTTTATATCTTTCTTTCTTAACCCACCCGAAAGCCACGTTACAGTCCAAAGAAAGACCTTCCGATCAATTTTGAAATGATAACAAATACAGCGAAGGAGGAGCGAAGCATCGGATAATACCCGTGGTACAGAAAACAAAATACAAAAAGGAAAAATGGAAAAAATAATAAAAATGAGAGAGTCTCATCGGTGAAAACCTTAGCCGGCACTGTGAGGCGATTGTGAGGTTGAGAGAAATAAAATGAGAGAGTCTCATCAGTGAAAACCTTAATCGGCGCTGTGAGATGATTGTGAGGTTGAGAGAATAAATGAGAGAGTCTTATTGGTGAAAACCTTTCGAGGCACCGTAAGGCGATCGTGAGGACTATCAGAAAAGAGAAAAGCAACAAAAAAAGAGTATCGGTTTTGGGTCAAAGGCAATCCAGAGTCAGAATAATGATTGGAACGAACTGGGTCAGAGTTTAAATACAT